>JAODUE010030758.1:16769-45501 GCA_027564755.1 Amblyopsis hoosieri
GCTATATACATATTTTTCATTTTTTTTGTTTTTTTTTAAAAGGAGAGGTGTGGGGCTGTCGCGGCGCCACTTGTAGTGACGCTACTCCCCAACACTGCTCTTTTGAAATGTAGTTAAACTGAGAACACATCTTATTGTTTAATAAACAATTGAACTGAACAATTTTGCCTGTTTATTAGTTTGACATACACTTTCGAATGTTGGTACAATAAAATGTATTTAAAAAAATAGCTTAAATGTAGTAAACTAAGTTTGGCGTGTTGTTGTAGCTTAGTTTGCTACATTTCTCTTGGGGCTAACTTCAGTTTAGTTAAGTTTAATTTAACGTAGAGTAACTGGTAGCTCAGCTTACTACATTTTCAATGTAGCTTGCCCAACACTGCAAAAGAAATATCAAATTTGACAATGTTGTTTATATCGATACAGTTATATTATGCGTTTATTCATAACTTTTTAGATTTGTTCGTCTCTCCCTCCATGCCTGCACTTGGCCTGAAAAGTGGAGTCAGTAGCAAGTGATTTAGTGCGTTCAGTGTCAAAGGGGCAGAGACACCAGAAAAAGCTCAAAATATCGGCCTATTACCAGCGCTCACACAAGTTGACACAGAGTGAGCATTTGAAGCTCACCTTTTTTTCAGAGTAGCCAATGAGAGAGCAGAAACTGAGTCACGTGCTCAATTTCCGTTTCTGAAAAACAGATACAGGTAGCCAACTAGTATTATACGGTATAGGTAATCAAAAACAAATGTGGATTAAATTGAGTAAACTGTCATTATACTGTAGCTGCAACATTCACAACTCCTCTGCTATGGATTTAACCATGTACAACAACAATTAATGTAGCAAAAAAAAAAGTCACATTTCCGTCTGGTTTCCTATTTTTTGTCCTTGCCGTGCATATCAAAGAAGCCAAATAGCTAACGGGAGAGAGAGTGAAGGAAAGTTGGGATAGTGCAATCTATGTTTAACCTTATGTCACTGGCAGCTTAATAAATTTTTTTTTTATAACCAATCCAACGTTTTCTCACATCGTGTCTCTGGAGGAATGATATCGTACAGATATTACAGAAGTCTATAAAGTAACACAAGTGAAGCACACACATTTAAACCACATTAACGATGGCAGGCGACCAGCACAACACTAGCGCGCACACAGAAACAGAAACGATTACATTCTATCCTGTAATCTCGAGTCGCGTCAATAATAACCTGGGTGTTTTTGCTTTCGTATGCTTCGGTTGTATTTTAATTCGCCGTTGCAAGTTGTACATACCACCGCCGTAGTCCAAAGCGCTATCAGGAAACTATTTAAATGTGAACTTTACTTCTAAAACTCCACCGTTGTCCTTCTTTGTCATGCCAGTATTCCAGCCTCTTTGCTCGTATGAATAGTCAGCACGCTCAAAGCTCACCACAGGTAGTAATTTAAATGGAGATAGATAGTGTTGCGTCAATTGCGTCAATTTTTAGCGCGTTAAACATTTCAAATGAATTGCAAAGATTAATGCATTAATGCTCCAAGCCCTAATATATGTATACACTGAACAAAATTATAAACGCAACACTTTTGTTTTTGCCCCTATTCATCATGAGCTGAACTCAAAGATCTAATACTTTCTCTATGTACACAAAAGGCCTATTTCTCTCAAATATATGGCCACAATAAAAGGCCACTAGAAAATGTTAGATTTTTTGCCTCAACATACAGTATCTTGTTATCTATATCCTCACCACTGACTGAGTCCTATTAAAGAGATAGTCCATAATATTAACACAACTAGCTGGTACCATGATTTTGAGGCACCTTTTGGATTTATGCCCGCAAAATGTGGTCAACATACTATAAATGGCTGTTGCTCACAAGTAGCTAGATGCTACTGATAGAAAGGACTGAGGACCACTTTCTCAACAAGCTATCTCCACGCCCAGCTCTCTATCTTGAATGAGCAGTCTGATGTAGACAATCTTCTGGAGGTTACAATTTCCTCCACTTCTTGATTATGATCTTATATGCTCCATACTATATTTCCCATGAACCTTTAATGGTACCCCAGTGGGAATGTGTTGGTAAGGTCTCTTAATTCCTTTTTTTTATGGCTCTCACTTTCAAAGATAACATCACATAGATCTTGTGAATTATCTTAGTGAAATTCTGTTTCATATAGATCTAAATTGAATCACTTTGACTTCAAATGAAGGTGAACCAGCATAGCATACTCTCATGCATTACACATGATTACACATCTCGAGGTGACTACACTGTTACCTGTTTTGTTTTACTTAATTTTGCCAATATAGCCAAATCAAATAGGATATGATTAGTTTTGAGGCATTAATATAGGGGAGAATAGGGTAAGTCCAGCCAATGGGTAAGCTGAGCCACCCACTATATCTAGGTAACCATAAACAAGTATTATTGTGTGACCACATATTAAGGAAGTATTGTTCAGATTGGATAACTTGTCTTAGACTCAAGCACATGGAGCGAGTAGTATGCAAACCAGAGCAAAATAAATGACTTTTGTCATGCCAAGTTAATTAATAATGTTTCAAATGTTATCAGTTTTGCACCTAATTAAAATCAATATGTTTTAGACATTATTACATGTTATTTCAAGTCAGTGTAAGCTAACAAGGTAATGAACTTTGCACAATTGTTGATCTGAACCACTGTGTGAAACAGTTTTGTCAAAATGGAGGTTGTGGAGTAAGTGATGTTTGGGCAAGTTGAGCAAGTGGCTCAATTTACAATAAATGTTTATATAGGCTGCATAGTTACAGAGTAACCTGTGTATTTTAGCATTACTTTGTTATATTCAGCATACATACAGTACGTCGATATAAACATACAGTACACACAAACACACCGACAAGTTCATGTTATTTTTATACATTATAGTGTAGATGTACTGTAATACCCATCTAATTGTGGACTAATGCTAAGTTTAAGCCACACACAAACATACTGTAGCCTACATAACTGTATATTCAACATGACAATTACACATGGCCTACATTCTATGTACTGTATGTAACAAACAAAGATTAGTTGAATCTTAACTGAAAAGTTAAAATGTGGACCAACAGAACACAAACTTATGGTTTTATCTAAAAGTATGAGTTTTTGCCTTCATCAAATTGATTAATTAATGAATAATCAAGATTATACCAAAATTGTTTCATTTTGTGTAACTTTAATGGTGGCACAATTTACCCCTTCCCTATGCTCATATGACCCTACCATGGGGTAAATTGTGCCATTAGACAAACCTTTTTTGATTGGTCATTGTTCTAAAACCAGAATAATTGGATAACTTCTTTAAATTTCCATAGGTGTACAACAACCTGAGGTATCTGTAGTAGCTATTATTTAAAACAAATACACTTTTATTTTGCAGTACAATCATCAAATGTATGGCCCCGTTCTCCTCTACCAATGCAACTTAGAAACAGCAGCCAACAGGCATACTGTACTTTAATCTTTACCTTTTTGGTTTTCATGTGATCACATAGTTTTGCTCATTCTCCTTTAGCTTGACCCTCCTGTGCATGGCACTGTTTAGCTAGTGTTTAATATTGCTAGGTAGGTGTGTAGTCTATATAGGCTTTAAATAAATCATATTTATGTGTTGAATCTGTTTCTCATTGTCTTAAGTTTAAATTGTATTTAGGCTACAGCTCAGAGGGACGCATAAATAAAACAATAAATGACTCTATACAATTACTATTTACCCATTGTGTATAAGGTACATTATGTTTTAACCAACATGCTTAAAAAATAAAATAACACAAAATAGCTAACTTTGTTACCTTACATATTACATTTATGCATATTTCTATGCAACACCATTTTCAGAATCAAACTTAACAGTTCAGTTTATTACAATGGAGTTTTTTGCGCAAGTATTTGCGCCAAAGGTAATTGTATGTTATATATTAAATGTTTGACGTACCGCGGGTCGAATAGTCTCAAAGAGCTACCTGCCCTTAGGCCTGACTTTGCGCAGGGCTCCGTTTCCCAATAGCAATGCACTTAATATGGTTTAATGTTGCACGTTGCCTTAAGAGTCTGTTAGCTACGGCAGACTTATGCCTGTTTCCCGAAGCAGCACGTAACTTGCTCGTTAAATAAAGTGCATCTTTAACTACTCGTTAAGGGAGCTGTCCATAATGGTTCACTCAACGAGATTGATAGCATAACTAAATATTATTTTTTATTGACATTATACTAGCCTACAGGTGGAAAAGAATGTGTTAGACCCCAAAACGGCTTTTTGTCATGTAGCCTATAAGCCTATATGCTATTTTAAGATAAACAATTGTTTAAAAAAAATCAAAATATTCTTGCTGTTGGTCAAGTTTGTGTTACACACATCTTGACTAATATACATTTTCTTCTAATCCATACAAAAATAAAAGGCCAAAAAATGGCAAATAGTGGAAAGTGCTCGTAGGAAAAACATAAATATTACGGATGACATCAAATACAGTAGTTGAGCAGTTGGAATATATTGCGACGCTGTTCAGTACGGAACTATCTGTAATGGTGTCTGATCAAAAACACAATTGCTATATGCCGTTATAATATTTGCTGTTCACCAATACACTAAAAAGTAAGACTGTAAGGCCAACAGTAAATTCAAATACAAATATAATACTTAAATCCGGCATGAATCAACACAGAAATGTACACATTCTGGGGAAGGGAGCGGCGTTAGTGCTGTCACTACTAACCTTTTGAGAGTGCGAGAGATATACTACACTGTTTCATTTGTTCAGTAGCATTCAGCCGATTAAAAAGACAACGGCTTCAGCGTTTTGTCATAAAGCACATCATTGTTTTACACATTCTTGGCCATCTCATTGTACCTGCGTCTCACCTCATCATACCTAATAATAATGAATGATTATAACTCCTGCCTGCTCTGTAGTTTTGCATGTTTAACAATGAAGTTCATTCCGTTGTTCCGCTTTTAGCCAGCATTCATTTACGTCTTCATTTGTTGTGGATTTTAGCCTGTTGAGGGAGGCGCTGTTGTACAAAAACAGATACGGTCCTGTTACAATGGACTAACGAGTGGTCCAGAGCCCTCGTTAATATACGATTAATTTAACGTGCACGTAAACAATAATGCTATTGGATAACTAGCCGATAAAATAACGTGGCACTTAAGTGCATCTTAAGATCGTCGTAGCGCTTCGGGAAACGGGGCCCAGGTCTGTTCCAGACAGTACAGTAGGTGGTGTTAATGCACCAATTACGTTGGATCCCAACCTCCGTGAAACTCCATAGAAGAAGACATTTCAATGAGCTGATCGGATGGCCTTGGAAAAAGCTTTTGTGTCTCGGCCATACTTGTAAAGGCCTATGGTGTTGGCTCATGCCCACGGCAGGCTGAGCTGGGCTTGCCTAGTGTTGTATTTCTTGTGGCTCCTTTCATTTTCGGGCTGCAGTGCAAATCTGTAAATATTATAATTGTGATTTCAAATGTAAGCCATTTCCAAAAAACATAATCATGTGGCAAAACTGGTTGAAAAGTCACAAAATGAATTTTGCCATTTTTATTTCAGAATGGGGAATAGACCATTCATGTTTTCAGTGCTCACAATACTTTTTCTGTGAAAACAGTTTCTGCCAGTTCACCTCAGCACAAAACACTCATGCCAGAAGACATGTGTCCTATAGTGGACCCATGCAATGGCTCAGGTCTTGAGCGAGAATGGAAGCATGTCTTCACAAAGGTATCAGCCGGCTTGTCATTAATGCTCTGAACGGCATTTGGGTCCCCAGTGAGTGTCTCCCTGACTCCCTTGTTATTCAAGTTGCTGACAACCCCTGCCTCTGTCCCCTAGTGGGATATACTGCCAGCTCGACACCAGAGAAACAACCCCTTCCTTCACCAGTAGTGGAATCTGCTGTTGTAATATTCCCTTGCATTGGACGAATACAACGAATACAAGCGAACAATGTGTTTACCATATGTAGAGTATGATGAGTTCATGATGAGTAGTCAGACAATAGATCCAGTCATTATCCAGAGAGTTAACCAAACCGACATGCTCTCTGATAGTTTTCTTTTTGCCGTTTTATCAGCTGTTGTAAAAGCAGTGTAGATGCAGTGCATTTCGTTTCTTAAACTGCAATGCTTGAAATAGTTTAAGAGAATACGCTCTTATCTCCCCAAGCACTCCCCGATAGATATACAGCTCAAATATGAGTGCTATTACTTAATTAGGGCTGTTTTCCCTCTGCATTGACTCTAGCCATTTATAAATAGTGTGATTGCTCTTGACATTTTAATATGAACTTTCCCTGTACTGAACCCAAATTACCAGCTCCTTTTATCAATCACAAGTAAAACATAGTGACTTGCAAATGCAACTTTGAATCCTGTAACACGTGTTAAGATCTATCTGTTGCACAGCAGAATGTGATTGGCCTCGTCGGATTGGAAACTATCTAGAAATAGTTTTGTTAGATAATCTAAACATTTTTGTGGACATAAATTGAGTCTGTGTGTTTCAGTACTTGTGTTGGATTAATAGACTTAGTCTACTGGGGACTCTCACAACATGTCTTATACATTTTTGTATTTATTTATTCATTATTGTTTTAATTTTTGCAACATCTTCACCATTTGATAGCAAACATGCCTACATGTGTGTTAATCTAATTCTAATCTTTAAATAACACACAGCTCTCCCGCTTATCAGTAACCATGACAGATATTCTTCTGTCAAGCTTTGTTAGGTACATGCATCATCTTAATTACTGTACAGGGTGTTGTGTACACCATGTACACATCAGGTGGGAATCACCTCTGTTCAGCTTGGCAGACACACACCGTCTGGGTGGTGAGAGGAAAGAAGTAAAGCTACGAACAAATGTGTGCGGCTAAATACTTGTTTTAGCTTGATTTATATATTTATATTTATATATATGATAATTTTTTGAGTCAGTATAGCATGTTCACATTGCTTCCGCCATAGCTGTGATGTGCAGTCTGTTATAAGAGCAGGTGTGCTTTAAGATGTCTTCACAGTTTACATTTTGGCAGCGGGTCAAGGGGGCATAGGAAATACATTGTTTACGAGCACAAAAGAATCTGAGGTTGTAATCTCACCAGCCATAACACATTTAAACAACAAAGGCCATTCCTTAGAATATAAATGTAGCGTTCTATTTGCAATGCAAACAGTACACATTGTGGCACTGCATGTTTATTGATAGCTGGTACTATTGACTGCTGTCAAGGAGAGCACGCTCATGCTATTATTGTAGTTCAAGTTTTTGGATTGTGTTCAAAGGATTACTTGTGCGTTTTATAACCCACCTTGAATCTCAGAATGTGTACGAAAGACTAAGGAGGGAGACAAAACTGTTTTCCAGTTTCAATACTGACATACAGACAAAGCATTTACCTATGGTGAATTGAAAGGACAAGGTTTCTGCACTTTCTATGAAGGTCACCCCTATAATGTTCTATGCATACATTCATAACATATCAGAAGGCAACAATAATTGTTGTACTCAGCAAAACAGCATTAGACTGCATAGCAATGTTTATAATGCGTCATGAGCCGTTGATTCAATGTGTTATAACTAATGGTTACCAGATTATATACTGGCTAAGAATCTCAGATCGTGTTGCACAGTGCAATACCGGTGTAACACCAACCCTGACTATTCATAACTGCATGATGGTCACTATTCTGATATGATGCATTGTAACAACGTATTATTACTGATTACGCAGTGTACAATACATTATAGACATTTATAGCACGTCATAGTGTGTCTTTTGTAGCTTTAAGCCTCATCAGTCTTTATTTATGAAACCTACATTTCAATAGGCCTACTACTAAAATTGTCATAAAATGACAAAAGGGAGGGACATGTTAGGATTTGTAAGTTTTACAAACTGTAAGCCAAATGTGAAACTGTGGGAATGATGGCTTGCATTACATACCTATTGATCTCCCTACCCTGAGTTGACCTGTCCTTATTTTTGTGGTCTACTATTGCAGTCATCTACAGTATGTCACCTGTGTCAGTATAGTGCTTGTATCCGATCCTGTCTTGATTGATCTAGCTACTACATGCCCAGATGGCCAATCGTCATAAAGCTGTAAAACAAACACACTTTCCTAGGCTATATAACCCAAGTGAGAGTTATCAATCTGCTTGCAAGGTCTTGAATGACTTGAGCTGTACTGGTTTCATTATACACTTAGATTAATACAACTGTGCACAAGATCGGGGCAAGAGCGTTCATTTGACAGAATTCCATCACAAAGTCCTTTTTGTCTGACATATAGCCATCCTGACTGAGTGTATATAGCATCATCCAAAACACACATGTTACACTGCTACTGTGACTATGGAAGAGCAGGACAGCGAGCTGTGGGGGAAGTCTCATGTGAGAGGGGGTATTCACTAATTTCCCCTTTAAGGTCAGGTGAAAGATGTTGGTAGCATTACAATAGATTAGAGGCAGTATGGTGTACAGTAGGTCGGGCCAGCAGGAACTTGAGATCAAAGATGGATTTCTCTGCAAGAGTTGTGTGGGCATTTTTAATGCTGACTGTGCTTGAGGATGCTCCACTCAAACCTTCTGTCAGAATCTGTTTCAGTGACATTTATAATGGGCCCGTAAATCCAGCTATTATCTTGCTCTTAGGTTGTAGTGTTATCAGAACTGTGTTTACTCCCTAATAACAACCTACAACAAAAGACTTCCCCGTGTATGGTCAAATAAGTTATATTTTCAGTTGGGATTTTCTAATTGTAAAGCCCTTATCTGACCCAAAAATGTAAACTCCTGAAAAGAAATACATTTGGTGAAAGGTTATTGTGGAGGCCAGGGTGCATTAAAGTCTGGGATGAGATTTTTGGCACATACAGCCAGTCATTACCTGATTCCTCTCTATTTCATGCCCAAGTGATCTGTGGCAAAATTGAACATGACACGTCGATTGGAAATTCTGTCTCACATTGATTGAAAAGCATGTCCATCTTTTCTCCTTCATTGTCTTTTTGACACACATTTCAATCATCAAACCTTGAAGTCTATTGAAGTATGAGTATGTTTCGGTGGGATCAAGAGAATTCCCTTGTACATCCCCTTACACTGTAATTGATGGTAGTTACAGCAAACTAGTTACAGCAAAGTAACTCAAATAAATACCTTAATAGAAGTTGCAGTAATATTGATGTTTTAATATTGCACATTAAAAGCCTTAAAAATAGTGTGGAACTTTTAGATTTTTTCTCCCCTGACTGGCTACTGGTGGGGGTGTTGTGAGCCAGAATCATATGTGAATTGTCCAGTTCCAATTGGATATTGTATCGGTAAGGTCATCCAATGACCAGAAACACACTCAACCCAAATAGGTAATGTGAAACGGACATGTTGATTTGCATATAATAGTGTGTTAGTAATATTATTTGTAGTAGTAGTAGTATTGGCCTTGATCATGAATATGTATAAATGAAGAACATAATGGCCAAACATTTGAATTCACTTCCAGACGTCAGCAGTATCAGATAACAGCTAACACTAAGGTGCTGAACAGATCAGTACCCCAACCCTAGTTAGGATGCAGTACAGTGCACTGTGATATTGTGTTTGATAATGCGATATTCTACCTCAGTCATATTTTACCATAACTTTTCTGACATCCTAGATTGGCAATTAAGTTTAGAATTACACCACGTTATTTGAGTATGTCTTGATAAATGTATAGTGCATGTGTTTTCAGTCTCATCTGTAGGCCTATATACACTTCTCTCCTCACCACAGTCCGTTCCATCGATTAATGGAGAAACATATTGCCACGTCTGCTTTGCAGCAAATTTGAAATGAGGGCTTTACAAATCAAACTTATTTCTGTCACACATGACTTTGATGTGCATATTGTGTGTAGTCCAAATATACAAACAAGTCTACATTTAACCATAGCATGTGTATCCTTGTCTGTTGTAACGCTGGTCTCACGACCAACTCCCTCGCTGTTTAAGCTTAAGCACCTGTCTGGTCGCTCCTATACTGTTCCCTCTGGCCTCTTTGCCATATAACATATACTGTGTGTGAGGCGCATCAGGGTCCATTGACTGTAAACAAAAAGAACCAGTGGCCCTGTCAGTTTGGCAGAAAATGATTTAATAAACAAAAGATGTAAGTCATAAACTCTGCCCGAGTAAAAAATCCTTATGGGGAAATTATGTCCTTGGACACAATTTTACATGTCTGTCTATTGAGATCTTGCTCACCTATTTTTTCTTCGCTGTCTGTTTTACTCTTCTCCTCTGTGTTTGTGGTGGTGTGTTCAGCACCACACCATCCATCTCTGTGGATTCACCCGCTATACTAATGATGTAACCCCAATGACCTTCTCTCCGTCTCTTCTTAGTTGAGGAAGGCGGTGATGGACCACATCTCCGACTCTTTCCTGGAGACCAACGTCCCCCTGCTGGTGCTCATCGAGGCAGCTAAGAGCGGCAATGAGAAGGAGGTCAAGGAGTACGCCCAGGTGTTCCGCGAACACGCTAACAAGCTGGTGGAGGTCAGTGGTTATAGTTTAGCACATCTCTTTGCACATCTGGGCTCGACAGCGCACTAGCGCGCTAACCGAGAAGAAAAGTGCCGCGTTTAGCTTGCTAACACATTTTAGCTGTGTACGCAGTTGTGGTGATTCCAGCTTGATTGATGATTAATTACAGATCATTTGTTTCAATCCATATCAAAATATCTTACATATCAACATGCTCGATGATAGCCACACCAAACTATAGTAGCTTTAAACATTACATATTATGCATGGCAAAAATGCCTCTATTATCTGCCAAAGCTATTAAATTATTTCCGTCAGGGGTGAATATGCAGAATAGAGTTAGAAATATTAGGGATATAATGGTTGGGGGAAATGCTTAAACTAAATATCCATGAAGCACTGCTGTAGGAATTTAAATATAAGTCTTAATAAAAGGTCTAAAACACAAAATTGACACTGCTGAGGCTGTGGTGTTCATTTGCAGAGCAAAAGCAGATCCTTTGAGGGCAACCATGTGTTATATAAAGAATAATTTCACACTCAGTTAATGTCATTCACTTATACCCACGGCCCCCTGAGGAAAATAAGCAAAACTGTATAAGGACAACATCAAATTGACTTTACTTTGAGGACACAAATCCACACACCTTTTGGCCGCTGTCATAAGAATGTAAGCTACATAAGATGAAAATGACGTGTAATTTAAAAAAAGGTATCGTATATTGCTTACTTAATGTGTATATAGTCCTTATACCATACATGCAGCTGAGAAAGTATAATACATTTTTTGCTATAGCACACTTTCAGAAATAATTCATATCTAACTAAATATCAAAAATTTAAATAGTTTTAAATTCCTGTATGTGCTGATAAAATGTAAAATCTCTGTGAATTAGATACATTTTAGTGACGCGTAGTTCGGTTCAGCTCTTTGCAACACACTTTGGCCGACATTAGCGCAGTGGGGTGACAGGTGATCCAGAAGTCGCTGGTTCAAACGCCGCTAACTCCTCACAAAGTGTCTAGGTGTCACTGAGCAAGACCTTAATTTCTCGCGGTGGTCTGGTGATGCCTTGTATGGCAGCCATCACCGTGTGTGTGAATGGGTGAATGTGAGGCAATAATGCACAGCGCTTGAGTGGCTGGAAGGTTGGAAAAGCACTATATAAATGCAGTCCATTTACCATTTGCTACTGCTACAGTCCTCTGAGTTTCAACTGGTCCCTTAAAAAGTGATTATTGAATCAAATGCCATTTAGTTGAAACATGTATTTGTATTTGTTAGGAATGCAATACTATGTAAAAAATGTGAATCATACTGCCTAGGGTTGTACACACTGAGCACTCCAGCGCTACAGTACCATCTCATGGCAATACAACTACAACAGAAATACAATGATACTTTTACAATACACCAGCAGATATGGCAGCAATACCAGTGGTTCAACGAGCGTGCCTTTGGAAACTTTGTAAAGGTCATTCTGGGTTTATGACTGTTGTTGAAGCAGCACGTACGATACCGCACACTTTCAGGTGACCACTGAGGCTTATACTGCAAAACTCGTTATTTAATTGGGGCAGGACCTAAGACAAGGTTCACCGCACTGCGTTGACCTTCTTCCAGGGTGTTTTTTGCATCATTAATGACCATTATCATCCAAGCGCAGTGTCTCTAAGCTATCTCCGTAATAACACGGGCAATGTAGCCTTCGTCATTATTGACATCACCAACATCATTAACACTGGCTTCAGTGCTTTTTAATATGTTTTTTTATCCCCCGGACAACCATCTCCCAATAATATACCAAGTATCAGGGAGGGAGCTCTTTCAAGTCGTTAGCCTGCCGGTTGTATATAAAACATAAATAAATAAATAAATAAATACACTGTAGTGAATGAAAAGTGTCCGTCAGCTCATGCAGGGGTATGAAGTGTAATGCAATACAACCTGACGCCTTAGTGAAGGAATGATATCCTCTATTACCGTAACCTTAAATTGGATTGGGGCTTTGGAGTAGGACATGTCCTCTTGTTTTGCAGTGTGCTTATTCCTCGCTCAAATCCTGGCTCACTCAGGCATGCGCACCAACACATATACACTCACACACACATTTTGATTTCATCATTTATTCAATGGTGCAGTACAGCTGCTGTACTGCACAGGTGCAGTAAGGCTTTTTGGCAGGCCTACAAAAGACTATTTCACTGTATACCACCCCAGAGTAACCCGGCTCAAGCCACAGGTGTGAATATATGACTTCTGACATGGTTTACTTTCTTTAACATTCTAAGAGTTTAGCTGCACATAACCCAGAGGTGGCCCATTGAAGATTGTGTCTCCTTCACAACAGACAACAGGTTGAGAATGTACACTGAAGCATATTAATAACGGACTGAGCCTGGGCGATTACCATAGTCTTTTGCTATTGCATTGCATTGCTATCATTAATTCCCTGGCATGGATATAATGAGAAGGACCCTTGCATGAACTGGCAATCCCTAATGACCCTCTAATAGAGCTTCGCTGGCTTTCATAGGAACTCAGACCCCCGTGTTCCTTTCCTACTTTCTCTCTAATTTTTCTCTACTTTCTCTCAATTCTATATATTTCTCTTGCTCATGCTCTCACTGGACGCTAAACTTCTACAATTGATATTCCCTAAAATCTGCTTCTCATTAGCAAGGCTCCCCATTATGTCATTGCCAGCCAAGCTTCTTGACGTGCTCTCATTAACTCAAGCTCAAGATGGAATTTGTATTTTATTTTTACATTTTACATTTCAGCCAGACTCCCTCTCTATAGCTAAGGCAGAGAAAACTCCCGGCTCCTATTGGACGTCAAACGGACGTCACACCCCATCACTATTCTAATGCCACAATGAGCTTTGCCTCTGACCTTGAGTCTAGGCCGGCTGAGCAGCTCCTCCTCTTTGTAGTGCCTCATTAGGATTCATCCTTGGGGCTTTTTTCCTGAGCAGGACATGGTCTACAAAAGAACATTGGTCAAGTTATGGAGGACACAACCTCGTTCTGTCAGTCGTTTTGTTATGAATGAAAGCAGTCACATAGCGCACTAGTTTGTTTGATGCTACATGTGTTTCTCATTCTCCCCTTTTGTTCAAGACACTAAACCATGATAATTATTAAGCATATTAGTGCAATAATAATAACTCCCAGTTCTTTATTATCACTACCAAGTGGAAAATAACAACGAACTGGGAGGATACCCTGAGATCCCATGGATATGATTATTATTTTAATGACTGTGTTTTATTTCTTTTGAATTTTGAATTGAATTTGAATTTATGAATGTTATAGTAGCTGTGGTTTGGTTTAGTCTTTCATGGACTTCTAGGTGGCAACATTCTCTCTCTCTCTCTCTCTCTCTCTCTCTCTCTCGCTCTCTCTCTCTCTCTAACATTGGTTCTTCATTAGTTTGACATTGCTGTTATTTGTAAAGCACCCACCCAATGTGCTTCATCACAGTGTAGTCATTTGTTTTTGTGTTTATTTTAGTGTTTTTCTATGGAATCACTTATTTCCAGTTCCTTCTTTTCATTCATTCCCACATTTCTCAATATCAAAATACATATTATATAATGAATATTCCATCACCATTTACAGTGGTCTAATGAATGTAATGAGTTCTACAGTGATATACTTTATGAATGCCATAATAGTACTTAACTGAGCTGTAAATGCAAAAAATGAGATGCAATATCAGAAGCATAAATAATATTACATTACAGATACTGTTCCGTATTCCTTGGTTAATATGTTATGTGTGTATGGGAACACTAGTATGGAAATAGTTTTATATAGCTATACAGATATTTGGCTGCTTGCTTTTAACATTTAATTTGCTCTTTATCATGACCAATTTCAAATCAGAAGCAATACTTTAAACAGGAGAAAAGTCAAGTGTGTGTGTGTGTGTGTGTGTGTGTGTGTGTGTGCGCATGCGTGCATGTGCGTGCGTTTGTGTGTGTGAGGTTGCTTTTAACGAGTATGCAGAATCAATAGAGTTAAATGTAACCAATACTGAACTGGCCTTCAAGGCTTGGCGACGTGAGACAGACTGTGGCAGTAAATATTATTCTGGGTGCCAGTGCATTTAACACTGTGCTGGACAGCGTACTGGCCATGGATGGATTGCTATTGGAACAAGTCTATTTGTGATGACCCAGACCTTTAGGCCAATGTTAATCCCCTCTATTAACCAGAGTTATTGGTCTCTGAGGAAATCTGGCTTGGGAAGACGTGAACAGCCTCTGAAGTATACAGAGGAGATACTTCAGCCTATACCTTTCCAACACCTATACCTATCTATACCTATCTTGAGATATTCTTGAGATATTCTTAGATCCCAGATCACATCGTCTACTTAACCTCGTACCTGCCTGAAGACTTATCTGTCTGGGGCTGCAGTGGGTGTGGAAGAGGGTCTGGCCACTGTAAGAAGAAGATGAAGTAGACTCATTCACCGGGCGCTGTCTGATATCCCCCCTTTGCAGTTGCTAGTGACTGCAGTGGATTAGCCATGTGGTTGCAGTGGTTAAAGCATGATGTAGGGTAATTTGACCGATGCTGCCGTAGGCTGCAGTTGTTAAGTCTCCCGTCAATGGAAGAATTCCACAGAAGGGTAGCGACTTCTTCCCACAGCAGGCTCTAGCTGTGGTTTTCTGCAGGATGATCACTTTTTCATGTCTTGCATGCTGTGCGTATATGGCTGTCAGTGTGCTGTGCGCCTGCACAATACTGAACTGCCAAGAGGCTCACAAGTTGTCAAACGACCGCACACTCAATGGCCACTTGAGGACAGAGCTAAACAACGTACGCTAGCTAGCTAATCTTTTTTTTACCACTGTGTTGAACGTTTTATTAGTTGTATGGATCTAGTAATTAATTTCATAGGGAGAGTTCCATAATAGCAGGCTGTAGGCCTGTATTTAGAGATTTGGCTTTTGATCACTATAATTCATAATCCTTCAAATTTGAGCGTATTTGAGCTGTGTATTCTGTACGTGAAAATAGTACACTCTTCATGAGTTTGAACTTTTCTTTGTTTATCTTAAATCTGCACCATAAATGCATATTTTAGAGAGTCCATAGCAATTGTACACCAGAATTACATTCTAGTCACGTAAAAAACTTGGCTATATGGTAATGTAATTAATCAACATTACTGTCATATTGAGCTTTGCACAGGGAGGGTATATGGTTACTGTACATGATACATAATGCATGTTGTATGGTATAGCAGCTTTTGAATTCCCTTTACCAATTGGCCTTCAGCATTCACTTTATATCAAAATCAACACGACAATGCTTTGGTCCGCTTCTTAATACATCTTAAACGTCCCGGCAACTCTCACTCATATCTGCTCTGTTCATCTTTCTCTGGTCAGTCTGCGGTTGTCAGGGGAAAACTCAGATTTGGTTATCACGTCTCTCCTCACCAATTATAGCTGTGCCTGGGGATACAATCAGTCTATCTCGTAACCTCAAGATGGCATTTCTATTCTTCGGGTTACATCTCCACTGTCCCTGTGAGAGCAAAGGGAAAGGAAGAGAATAAGGGAAATCACTCAGACACCAAGCAAACCCCTGCACGCCTCAGGGTTTCAACTCAAGAGTCCATTATATTCCACCGGATACACAGATTGACGGCGACGTTTGACACATTGTGCCAAAGCCAACTCTAGCATTTTTCTCTAAAGATGAAGCTCCGGGTCTAGACAAAAACCCAATCACCAGGGCCCCAGAGCACTAGAATAGCTGTTGGTAACAAAGTGTTACTGTATATGACAAGCAGTAACAGAATTCCTGTCATATACTAAGTGGATTACACAGGATTAGGTATGACAAAAGAGAAAGCAAGTGAGATATAACACCACTACAGCGGGGGACCCCTGCCCTGAACAAGTACACTTTATAAGGTAGCATGATGTATAGCCTAACACAAACTCTTAATTATGTCAGGCGCCCATGGGAACTTAGACATACCATTTTAGATGTCGCCTATTGCCTTTTTCCCCACTTAGATTAATGCAGCCTGTTCGTAATGTGAACACTACAGTTTCTCAAAGCGCGAGACGTCAAGATATGTCCCAAATTCACCCTGCTTGCAGTGTGAAGGTATAATGGGTTTCATTAGTCATCAAATGACTTTAGGCATTCTAGGACAAAAACATTTAGTAATAAGCCTGAAACGCAAATCTGACATGTTATATATGATTTTATTTTTGTCCCCCATTCACTGTTTCTGTATGCTGCCTTTAGACCACTGACCTATCTGGAAAACCAAGAAAATAGCAACAGTACAGAATTTGATTCTATGGTATGAATGATAAACTGCAGCTGTGTTCCAAATTATGCAAGTCCTATAGGCGCCACAGCCACATAAGGCTTTATATTTGAGGAGCAATTAAGATGTGCGGATGGTACACACTGTGTAAATGAACACTCCCCACTCCAAGTTTCGATCTTAAACGAAGCAGGGAAGCAGGAACTGCTGAATGGGGAATGGATATGAAACACGTAGCTTATGGAGTTATTGCCCATCAGACCAAGCGACACGCATGTGCCCCACCCACCCACACACCTTCTGTTCCTGCACACTATAAAACCTCAATTAAAAGTCTATCCTCATTTTATCACGGCTCGCTGAAGGATAGTGAGGGCAGAGGACCTATGTGCGCTCTTACACGTGCACGTAGTGGCCACTTGGATACACACACCTATTGCATGTTAGCCTCAGTGGACAAGGTCGCAGAAGGACTTGTATTTGGTAGTTGGCAGGTCCATTAGGGGATTTTTAACCGAAAATAGCTGAATCAACTGTATTGCCAAGTATTACCTACTGTACATTGCAGTAAATCTATGGGTTTGACTAGGTGGTGTTGTGCTTACCGGTCAACAACATAATATACAGTGTATGCACAAGATTTTGGCAATAGGAGACATGTACAATGTTACTCTTTAAATAGAGGAATTTAATAAATAAATGGACAGGGTATTGACCAGGGTAAACAGTGCCATGAATAGTGACGTACAGTTCTGTTTTTTATTTTGACTTTAGTTGGCCCTATAGAATATGGCCCATATTCTATAGGGCCAACTGAAGTCAAGTTGTAGCAGGGAACCTCTTCTTGGTTCATGTAGGCACTGAACAGGCAATCATTTTTAATCTGATCCCCACCACCTTCTCTTTATTGATGGCAAGACCCTCGCACTTTGTCTATTAAAATTCATCATCCATAGATCAGGTGTAATGGATGGCGAGGAGAACAAATGGAACTTTGTGTGAGCTTATTTCAAATGGAAATTGGAGTCGAGAGTAGATGGATGTTTTTAAAGAGAGAAGTTGTGTATTGAGAAGGTGCTGACCCAAAGAAAGAAACAAATGAATGAGCTGACGGCTAGAAAGAGATCTTCACCCTTTAATCTGTTAATGGCTTTGTGCTAAATCAGTCAGCATATTTTTATTTTCCGTTTTCAATGGAGAAATTATAAATATGCCATATGAGCGCAGCAAGCAATGCCTGATTCAAATTGAACTACTCCACCTGAAAACTATTTATTAATTAATTAAAGTTTACCGTTCAGATCAGTGTCAAGTAAATCAGCATGTTTTTACAGTGACGTTGCTGAACAACAACTAAGAGGACGGCCGAGAATATTTTGGAATGATTTCCATTTGGAACCAGTGCATTCCTCTGTACGGGTGCCCGCCAAAATCCACATTATTAGTTTTATGGATTTGACAGCAGCCTGTAGCCGAGTGTAGCAACAATTCTCTGGAAGCTTAGATTGATCGGGGGATATTGACTAGCCTCGCACTTCCCCTCTCCACCTGCACACCGGCGGCATGGCTAATACACCCAACTGTGGGTGTACCTCTCTTTGCTTGCGGCTCATAAATTAAACGGCCGCCTTTTTATAAAAGGGTAAATGAAACCGCCTCCCACGGCTGTTTGAGCTCAACGACAGCAGGTGAATGGCTCATCAAGAGTCTGTTCTCCACTCCGTCCCTGGGTGGGCTTGTGCGCGCGCGCCCTGCTCCGCCTTCACGGGAGCACCGTAGATAACGCTGGCCCCAGCCTCTCCACGTGCGCCCACACTGTAGCGGGAGCTTGCGTGCTTTTGGACGTGCATGATTGTGTATAGAGTGAAGAATCCAGCACGTGTGTACACAGCGGAGTAATATGCGGCCAGCTGGCACCCAGGCTCGCCTGGTTTGTGGAGAGTGCTTTGAGGGAAAGTCAAAAAGAGAGAGAGAGAGAGAGAGAGAGAGAGAGAGACATAATAGGTGTTTATGTGGCTCTGTCGTCTCTGGCCTCCCCAGCTGTGACTGCAGGAGGTGATGAATTATCAGATGCTGGTGCGACTGTAATGAAGGTCGTCCCCCAGGTGAACAGACACAGACCACAGGTTGCCGACAGACAGGGGGAGGAAAGCAATAGGCTCAATCGCACTGTAGGGGCAGTGGTGAGTAAGACTTCAGTGCTACCCTATTTCCCTCCCCAGCCGATGGCTCAGAGTTGCATAACTAAGCACAGCATAAAGTATGTCATATGTCATGGGTCATAAAGGACTACATATACTGTATATGTGTGTGTGTTAAAAGATGTGTATTAGCCAGTTTAGCGCTATAAGTATGTTAACTGCTTTGTCTGTCTATTTGTTATGAGGTGCCACTATTATGTCAAGTAATTATTTACCTTTTTATATTATTGTTCTTATATTGATTATTTACAGCTGAATTTTAAATGTCCTACGCTGACATTTACCAGCTCTAACATACTAGCTTATTTCAGGTGTTTAACAATAATATTTGATACCTTCAGTCGTGTATGCCAGTGTTTAGGTACAAAATAGAGGACATAGAGAATAACTACTTTGCTGAGACATCTGTGATGGCGTGAGCTGCTCAGTTTTCTCGCTTGCTGTGTGGTTAATGTGAAAGGCAAGCCATGCCCCTGGAGATTTGCTCTCAACCCATAACCCCACAATCCCACACTTCCCCAAGGGGAAAGAGCCCCAGTTGGAGGTCTCCCTTATACATCAAAAGGCCTCTGTTTCTCATGCAATATTTACATGTGCTTAAATCAGTGGCAGGCACCGGCAGTGTTTACACAGCATTAGCACGGGCCTTCAAAGCGTCACTTTGCCCTTTTCGTGTTCACTCATTTAAATCCACACTGAACCCAACGGGAGGTCACAAGGTTGCAGTATTCTGGCTATTCTTTGGGGAAATGTGTTGATATAAGACTTGTCAGATAAGAGGGCCATCAGAGAAAAGCAAGGGCGTTGGTATGCAAGCCATTTAACTTTCTGACACTGTCCAGTTCTAATCATCAGAGAGCTTTGGAGGTGAAGTGGGCTGTCTTGGAGTCATATCTGTTGGAAATTAAGTCTATTAGTCGCACAGTGCCTCATTTGGTCCATTTCTTTGTGTGGAGGGCTTCAGTTGTAAATGGCAGGAAAAAGAAAGAGGAAAAAATGTTTGGTGGTGCAGGAGAAAAGCCATCAATTCTCATTACCGATATAATGTAGATCATCTCTCCTAATTAGGGCTGTGGCTTTTTTACCACAGTATAAATAGGAAATAAAGCAAGCTCGCTTTGCCAGAGCCACCATCCGCTGATTAATTAGGTGAATGAACACAAGTTAAGGAGCCTATGATTTTGCCCCAGATAGCTGATTAAAATGTAAATCGCAATATATTGGGGGTCAGGTCCTTTGGGGAAATATTTGTACATTGTGGAAGTGCAGTACAAGACGTTTGTCTCCCATATGTAAACACACCAAGCATTTATTTCAAGACGAACTGTGGCAAACCAGATGTAATGTCCTCGCTAATTAGGAAATATTTATTGTATCCATCTTATTAACCTTTGTTATGATGGTTAGGACTTACAGGTAAATGTTAATACCCACTTCCAACTGTAATCTCCATCCATCCTCATCCGCTTATCCAGAGTCGGGTCGCGGGGGCAGCAGCTCCAGCAGGGGACCCCAAACCTTCCTTTCCCGAGCCACATTATCCAGCTCTGACTGGGGAATCCCGAGGTGTTTCCAGGCCAGTGTGGAGATATAATCTTTCCAACTAGTCCTGGGTCTTCCTCGAGGCCTCCGAGGCCAGGGTGGACGTGCTTGGAACACCTCCCAAAGGAGGCGCCCAAATGCCCGTACCACCTCAACTGGCTCTTTTCAACGCAAAGGAGCTACTCTACTCAGAGTTCCTCACGGATGGCCGAGTTTCTCACCCTATCTCTAAGGGAGACCCCGCTACCATCCTGAGAAAAAAAATGTTGGTCATGACCCACCTTTCACGGCCATAGGTGAAGGTAGGAACGAAAATTGCCCGGTAGATCGAGAGCTTTGCCTTCCGGCTAAGCTCTCTTTTCGTCACAACGGTGTGCTAAAGTGATTGTAATACCGCTCCCACTGCTCCGATTCTCCAGCCAATCTCCTGCTCCAATGTCCCCTCACTCACGAACAAGACCCTGAGGTACCTGATCTCTTTCACTTTGGGTAAGGACTCATTCCCTACCCGGAGTAGGCACTCCATCGATTTCCTGCTGTGAAACATGGCCTCAGATTTAGCGGTACAACTGTAATATCCTATCCTTATAATAACAGCAATCTCAAACATCATGAAGAATATGGATGTGGTCAACACATCAAACCTTATCCCTAATCAGCGTGGAATCATGGAGATCTCAGTTTTTGTACGGTGACGTTTGCTCAATAACCATGCCGTAAGACAAAGTAGATGTCTAGAGAGGGATTTGCTCCTTGTCAAATGTTGGGGTATGGGCTTGGAGAGCCAAGGACTTTGGCACCTGTGAAAGGCTTCGCTTGTACGGAGAGCACTATCGATAATTGGGGTCTTCCATTTGAGATTATTAAGATGCCAGAATTTAAGAGAAGATGAGCGTGGCATTAAGTTTTAAGGGAACGTTCTGCTGCACATTCCTGTTATAGGCATTCAAGGTAAAAGGGATTTAGCTAACAGCTACTACTCCATCATATTACAACCTGTTTGTAATATAAGCAAGATTATAATGTTACAAAATGAATGGCAAAGCTCAAATTAAAGGCCTCTGATAACCTATCATTTAACTCGGGCTCTGTCCACCTGCCAATCTAACCCAATGCCTTTTGGGCTTGTGTTGGACTTGTGTTCTTTCTTCTGGCTATAGGCAAAGTCTGACTCCTCTCTCTATGTCTGTGAAATTCACTGCTATGACTGTTGGCATTTTCTTTCCTCAAATAAAATAAATAAAGTCCGGGACATAAATCCAGCCGAGCACAAGCAGGGAACGTACCTAATTTCATTTCCCAGTTTTCCTGTGTACTTTTATCGCTGTCCTCAGCGGTTTGGGCCAGCGTTGTTTATTTATTTCCTCTCTGCTGCTTGCCCGTGGTGGTTTCTGCTAGACTTCAGGCCAGATGCAGTGTAGGTTACGGTGCATTCCACAAAGTCCACAGGTGATGAGTGCCGCGCTGGATTTTGGCGACATCGAGGGTAGGACCCTGGATGACTCATAACGCCAAGCAGAACGCATTAATATTCATGTGGAAAACGCGGCTTGTTGCTATCCTGGATATATTTCAAATTATGCATATGTGAGTGCACTCACATACATATGCGCGCGCACACACACACTCTCTCTCCATGTACCATAAGGAATTTGACACTCTCCTGCTGGCTACTGAAATCATCAGAGCATGGCTGGCCATGCCACCCATAGTGCTTCAGCTAGAATATCCTCCCCTTTCACACCCCCCGTTCCCTTTGCCAAGCCCAGAAATACTTGCAGTAAACACAGATTACTGACCTGTGTCATGGTGAAATACACAACTGATCAAATAGTCTGGACAAAAATATGAAAGCTTTACCATATAAAACTGGCATGTGAATTGTTAACTCTCTATTGTAATATGTAATGTACATCTAAAGCTGTAGAGTTTCGCGAATAAGGTGAATAGTTTGACCACAGAGGATATTCTTATGTTACCACTGTTACAGATTGGTTAGTAAGGCAGTAAACAGACCCATATTGTTGCTCATATGACAGTGATTCTATAACTTTGTTGTCTTCTGTATTCCATTATGAAATATTCTCCCAGCGCAAGTACCCCTTTACAAAAAGTCAAAAAATTCCAAAACACTAAGAAAACCGTCCAAATTGATCACAATCAGGCTTAACATTGTCAGCATGTGTACAGGTTGCAGGTGTCTCCCTACCTGCACTAATTGATTGTCTGTCTTGTCTCAGTGGTTGGAGACCACTCTTTCGCTTTCCCTCTCCAACAGTCTCCTCTCTAATCATATGAACAATTATAATCTATAGGCCGGAAGCGGACGGAAATGTTACTTTTTTATTTAACGATACTAAATGTACGTTAGTTATACTGTATGGTAAAATCGAAAGCATAGAGGGTGTAAAATATTAGCTACCAGTAACTACTCAACACACGAAACTAAGTATCTGCTCTTATTGGATAATGCATGACACTGCGCTGCAAATTTCAACTCCGAGTCGTCTTCTGCAAGCGGAGCTAGTGGCATCATCAAGGTTTACCGCTTTCAGAGTTGTCCCCGCTCGCCCGCCACTCTAGGAAGGCATGGAAATCAAGCACTCCCAACTCCACTCGCAGCGTCAACAGATTGTGGAACCCTGGTCGTACTGGCCTTTCTGTGTGGAGTTTGCATGTTCTGCCTGTATCTGTGTGGGTTTTCTCCAGGTGCTCTGGTTTCCCTCACTATCAAAAAACATGTCAGGTTCTTTCTCCTGTCAGTGTCATGCGACCAGAGACACTAGCTTCTATCTGGAGTTGGTCCCAGGGCGCTGCACAGCGGCTGCGCACTGTTCCCTTGAGGGATGGGTTAGATGCAGAGAACAAAATTCACTACATGTATGTGTATGTGACAATAAAAAGCACCTTACCTACTAGATTTTTCTAAGGAAAACAATGTATCTCAATCCCAACCAGAGCCTACATGGAGGTTTGCACCTTCCTTTCAAACGTATTAAATACAGATTCTGCAATCACCTGAAATAGCCATTAGGCTTGATAGATTAAAGTGCGTGTAGTAAATTAATGTATTTGCATGTTCCCCTCCCATTATTTTTCACGTTAAGTATAAAACGGACAAAATTTCATATTCAGTAAGGCAAACGTAGCTAACGGATAATGCATGCTGTCTTTGTAATATTGAAAGACGTCATCCTTCGTGCACACCGTTCAAAGATCAGCTTACGTGTTATTTGCGAGTGACATCGAGTTTGCACATGTTTTTACTAATACATTGTGTGAAAGAACTGGTGTCCAATGTAATAAATACCACATGAGGTTGTGTCCTGGATCCAGTCACGACCAGGTCCGCTCACAATCCCTTGGGTCTGCATATACAGTAGCACACCACTGCTACTGTATAAGGCATACTGACAATGCTTAAATTGCCAACAAATATGGCATAGACAGGAATCGATCAAAAGTGACTGATAGTACACTGGCGTATCGAACCAAAACAAGCCAGGAATAAGCTGCCTGGGGCTCCAAGGAGGAATTACAACCCAAATGTATTGTAAACCCCTTGACCTGTCACTGGGTGTATATGCAGGAAGGACTGTGCCACTCCATACGCATCAAACACTATATTCTCTCTGTGTTCCCAGGGGAGTCAGATGCAAGCTGATGTTACTGCTGCCTATTCCACAGGGCTGAACCCAAACAGTTCATAGCCATTGACTAAGAGTCTGTTCACTTCTCTCATGAGACTGACTCGCTTGCATATTTCAATGCAGGAGCTTTTTATAACCAAACCTCCTGCTTCTACCGCAGTTTGATTGTTGCTAAAACCTGACACATATAAAAGTTTCTCTCTCTCTCTCATATTCCAATACTTAGCATACCATAGCATTATGCTGTAGGTTAGCATAATTGTTCACCGTAGTAAACGGATGTAAGCCCAGATAAGAATTTGGCCAAATATGTAAAACCGCAGCCTAATATCTGCTGTAATCTTTATCAGTGCCAGCACATGACATCCTTTGGTCGCCATGGACACCAGGGAACATAATCTGTCCATTGTTTTCCAGCTGCTTCCTCTCCGACTTATTCTACTTGAATAATCTTCTTTTTCTTTTCTCTCCTCTCGTTGCCCCTGCGTTGACTTCATGCATAAACGGCACGCTAAGTGAAAGAGAAGCCAATGGGGATGAGCAATGCATGCTAAGCTGGTCTTAGTCACGGGGCATTGTCATTAGATTAATGGAGCAGAAGGAGCCATCCTCTCTCCCTCCAGAGGGGAGCTTTACATTCGTTCTGGTGGGTGGTGGGGGAAGGGGGTGGATGTAGTGGTTACAGCTTTGCAAAAGAAATATTGGTGGTGTCCATACTGTCCAACTGTGTCACAGAGATGCTTCTGGGGACCTTCAAGGGGCCCTTGGGGTGGTGACAAAAAAACGAAACAAACATCAACACCTTTGATTTGGCACAATACCGTGCTAGCATGAGTCATCAAGTCATGCAGCTAGCTACTGTAACACCAAGGCTGGGTATCAAAGTGGAAACCTTACCTACAGTACAGCGTACAAGCATCCACACGCTCTCTCTATTCACTTCTTTCTCTGGCAATTACAGCCTGGCAACAATAGCAGGGTAAGACACAAAACACGAGATAATAAACTGTTAGTGGATAAAAGACAACTGTTTCCATGGCGAATAATCTCAAATATGTCCGCTCCGCCATTCCCAGCCAATTACAATGGACCTTTGTTTCATCTGATGGGGAAAGGTGTTTGGCAGCAGAATTGCTGCTTACTCCAATGAGTGTTTCGACACAACTAACAAGTCAGCTGTTTTTTGTGGTTGCAAGTTGTTAGTTGCTGGGATTTCCCAGAGAGCTTCTACTTTGCACACACATAGCTAAAGCATGATGCGGCGTAACCTGAACGGGCGCTACATATGCTAACACGGGTTAGCATCCCAGTCCCCTGGCCAGTGGAATGATACTGTATGGGTATTTGCATAATGTCCTGGCACTTCTCAAGGAAGCAATGCCAGACCCCTGACAGCATAGCAATTAAAGGTGAGGCGTGTTGAATGTGCGTGGGTACGTGTGGTTTGTGTGTGAGGTATAAGCACATCACTTAAATCAAGTCGTGTGTGTGTGTGCGTGTGTGGAATCGTCTGTTTGTGTTTCCCTGCTATCTGTGGTTAATGGCAGCCTGTGCAGGCAGGAGCACACTTCTCTCTACCATTGTCCTAATCATTCCATTTGGCGCTCATATTATTCCCTCATTTTGCTTTAATCTGCAGGTGCTTGCAGCAAAAGGCTGTCTCAGTTTCCCTTTGCCAACTCTAACCCCCCTACCCTTCCCCACGCACATACACTCACAAATATGCACACATGAATTCTGCAAAATGGTGCATGGGGTAGATCCCCCTCGAGTGTGTTCTTATGAAAATGGCATTCATGAGGCTGGCAAAGAGATTATATCAGGGGAGAGTGCTCTATGCAAAAGACAACAGTGATAATGGGGTTTAGGCATGTTGTCTCTATAGACAGCTAACCTACTGAGACCGGAAAACAATTAGCACACATCCACCAATAATGCTTTTATTGTGTTTCTTTTTCTCAACCAACAAATTAATTGAGGAAGATTAATAATTAATCTGACCAAGGATAAAGGTAAAGCTTGTAGCATTATATCTGATACACTGTAGCTATAGCTATACAGTCAGATGTGTGCTAAGGTTTTCTATGTTTGCATATATATATATACTGTATTTACTGTATAGTGTATATAGAGTGTATACAGTATATGCTCTGCAGATACGGCAGTCATTAAAACATGACATGAAACAGAACATGAAACAGGAGTTTTTCTCAGGTGCGTTTTTCTCAGGTGCGTTGCTTCTCTGAAGAAATAGTCTATGGGTAACATTAGAGTTCCATCTAATTTAAATTACATTTTTAAACAGTTTTTGTCAACAGAGCAGGATGGATCACACAAATGTATTTGAAATGCAAATAGAAAAATAGAATCCCTTCCCTATTGCACATATAGTGATGTATGTCACCTTGACACATAGTACTCATTATAGTAAGAGTTTTAGGACACTTTAATTCAGAGTGAAGGTCGAAGGGCTCTGGTGGAATTTAGTAGGTATTACTGTCATTGCTGTAATTCACAGTCAAGCATCAACTTATGTTAGTGCACTGTAGACCGATGAGAACTGTTAATGTAATATGTGAAGCCAAAACAGATTGAGTATTATTTTAAATCCCCCATCCAATTACATGAACAACACCAGTGAAAGTGAAGCTGTGAACATATTGTGAGCGGGCATCACAACCTTCCTGCTGTTCCAATGAGGACGTAACCTCAACTGTTATAGGCCCTGTCTAACTGTTGCAAATGTCAGGTCAACCTTTTTTTTTTGTGAGGGAAAGGGAGGGGGTGAGAGTGTGTGTTGACAGCAACATGTTTTAATGACTTCCGTATCTGCACAGAGAGCATTTTCAAGGTGGACGGTAAAGATGTATCCGATTATTTATTGTTGAAGTGTCCAAACATTACTCCCTTAGGTGCAATAGGGCTGGCACTGCTCAGTTCCTACCTCTTAATTACACCAATCCTAAATTAATTGGACTCACAATTTATAGTTTATCATAGCTATGTAAGAAAAGTACCTATAAAACATTTGGCTCCAGGGTTCACATTAATTGGCAACCCAGGGCAAAAGTTATGTCCGCTCACTTAATGAAGTAATTAGCTAAAGCCATGACACCAAAGGCTTGTTCCTATAGTGATTTTGACTTTGTATGGACATAGGACCCTTGGCTTTAATCAATGTACATTTAATATAACTTATTGTCTCTTGTATCTAGCTCCACGGGGTTTACATTTGAATGTATGTACAAATAGAATATATACAGTATATATTGTATAACATATACAGTGTTTCCCACAGAATTTTGTGAAACGCCGGACATCAGGCCCTCTAGGGGAGTCCTGGGGCATTCTCCCCCTGAGGAAAATGTTGAATATTTTAAATAGTTAAAGTTAAATGCATTCATTTACTGTGTGGTAAAGCAGGGCTCTCTGCTTACTTTTCCCCCAAGGAGCACATGTGTTCCAAAGTTTAAATATTGTGGAGCGCAGACAAAAATTTGGGGGCACAGTTGAAATTCTATTTATGCCAAACATAATGCAAAATTCACCTTTTTTATTTTGTGTTTAATTTATTGTTTTTATTGTAGGCTTTATTAATATCTATATGGTGGTGCATATTCTTATTGGCTTGGTCAGGATCTGTAGTTTGGTTTTAACGATAAGGAACGGAGGAGACAAGATTACAGTGTGAATATGATCATGTTTAACTTTTCATAAAATAATATACAGTAGTCTACTCTATGTAGTAGGTTTGCTCGAAATTGTGACATGGTCACATAGGCACAATACTGTATAGATGTGCACTTAATGTTAGACATTCTACAATAGAATGTCTACATAATGTGATCAACCAACACACTTCACTTGGCAATGGTGCACTGTCACCAATCATGTTTTCATCTGTCATGGTGCTCCGACGTCAGCTTTCACCTTTGGTGTTTGACTTGGGAGATGATAGCCTTGTAAGACAAGGTACAGTATGTCTTGATATTATCCCTGATCTCTACTACAGTACTCCTGCAGATATTAGGCATCAGTAGGTTAGTGCAGTGCATTTCACTGTTGCCATTTAAATAGGGTTACATTTAGAAACGGCTTGCTTCAAAACAGGCTATTATTGTTAAGGGCCCGCTTTCACCACTCTGGATTGGGGAGGATTTTTGCATTGATATCATTACTACTTAGACGCATCAGCATATCTTTTTCAACCTCTGATGTTTGTATTCTTCCGGTTTCATGCTCTTAGGCATTGAATTCCCCGCAACAGTAAGCAACAGTATCAAAGGGGGGTGGGGTTATGAATATGATTAATCTGCATACATTTTTTTTTACTTGTTATTTTTTATATAATTAGTTAATCGTAATAAACTCATTCTTTTGACAGCCCTGGTATATATATATACTAGGGGTGTAACGGTACACTGAAGTCACGGTTCGGTTCATACCTCGGTTTAGACCTCACGGTTCGGTACATTTTC
>JAODUE010030759.1:0-20864 GCA_027564755.1 Amblyopsis hoosieri
TGTGTGAGAAACTAAATATTCAGTGTGCCTGCGAGTGTGTGTGTGTGTGTGCGTGTGTGTCAGTGTGTGTGTGTGTGTGTGTCTTTGTGTGTGTCTTTGTGTGTGTGTGTCTTTGTGTGTATGTGTGTGTGCGTGTGTCAGTGTGTGTGTGTGTGAGAAACTAAATATTCAGTGTGCCTGCGAGTGTGTGTGTGTGTGTGTGTGTGTGTGTGTGTCTTTGTGTGTGTGTGCGTGTGTGTCAGTGTGTGTCTTTGTGTGTGTGTGTGTATATGTGTCTTTGTGTGTGTGTGTGTGTGTGTGTGTGTGTGTGTGTGTGTCAGTGTGTGTCTTTGTGTGTGTGTGTCTTTGTGTGTGTCTTTGTGTGCGTGTCAGTGTGTGTCTTTGTGTCTGTGTGTGTCTTTGTGTGTGTGTGTCTGTCTGTCAGTGTGTGTCTGTGTGTGTGTGTCAGTGTGTGTGTGTGTGTGTGTGTGTGTCAGTGTGTGTGTGTGTGTGTCAGTGTGTGTGTGCTGCCCTCACCTCTCCTGGTAAGCTGGACGTTGGCCTGGCGTCTACCGTTGGCGTTCTCCACGTAGCAGGAGTAGTTGCCCAGGTCGCCCTCCTCCAGGGAGTCTATGGTGAGGGAGATGGACACCTCCTGTTCACCCAGGTGCTTCCTGATTGTCCTGCAGGGGGCACACACACACACTCACTCAGCAGGTGGCCTTTGCCCCTGAGCAAGGCAGCTTAATGGCTGCCATTGCCAGAACCAGCATCCACAAGGAGCTGTGGTTGAGAACGTCCAGCAGACTATCTAGCAGCACTTCCCAGTGTATAATACTACATATCGCATGAGGCCATGAGACAAGAGCAGCGTTTCAGCCACGGTTCAGCCACAACATCAGCTGTTTTGCAAGACATCTAATGAGGAGGTAAAAATAACTCTTTGGCAGATAATCTGTAGGGGCGTTAAAAAATACTGATACACCCGAGTATAGCGATATTATGTTGTGTGATACTGTATCGATTCTACGCTATCGCACTAAGTTTTTCCACCTCAGATGGTCGGCTGACAATGCCACCGTTAACGAGGTCTCAAGACTCGCTCATCGAAGTATCCTTTTCTCCGTCTTGGTACCACAGTGGTGGAACGAGCTCTCAGCAACAGTCAGAACTGCGGAAACACTACCCATCTTCCGTAAGAGACTCAAGACTCCATCTCTTCACAATCCACCTTGGTACCTTGACCAGCGACCTCTCCACCTCTTAGCACTCTCTCCTATCTAAGAGTGTCATCTCTGAATCCCCTTTATAACTTCTCATGCTCTTACCTCGCTATATTTAAAAAAAAAAAAAAAAAATAGAATGTAAGCACTTTATTAGCTAGGCCATTACCTATTGTGTTTTATATGGTTGATTACGTGGTAATAGGTATGATGACATAATGCTGCATTTGTTCTATTTTGAATATTGTTTGCTTATAATTGCTTGACCAGTCCAACTACTGACAAATGTACTACATGTAAGTCGCTTTGGATAAAAGCGTCTGCCAAATGCTGTAAATGTAAATGTAAATCTCTTAAGGGAGACGCCAGCCACCCTCTTGAGAAAACCCAATTCTGCCGCTTGTACACGTGATCTAGTTCTTTCGTTCATGACCCTTCACACTCGGCTGCGAACCGATCCAGTGAGTGCTGGAAGTCACGGACCGATGATGCCATCAGGACCACATCATTTATTTATTGCATTCATATGCATCACAAAAACATGATTGAAACACAGGAAAGGGCAGGAAAACTTTTTCAAGAGGTTACGAATATAGTATATAAATATTTAAATAAAGAAACAAAACAGTAGGAAATTCACTAATGTAGCACAGGTACAAACAGCTGTTAAGGGCACACTCAACAGCAGAAGAGAGACCTTTTCCAAACAGACAAAAGGCCAGAACGTACGCAAAGTGTCAACAGGACACACGTACTGGCTGATAAAAGCATAATGCACTAGGTGAAGAGGGTCTAGAAAGTGTTTGCAGTCGCTGCCTCCTACTCAGTCCTATTCTCCAGAGTGTAGACCTCTGGTTTATTTTTAAACTATTGGAGCAGTCTTTAACCGTGTAGCGTTGCTACAACTGCTTTGATCGCCTCATCTAGGTCTACCACCATTTCTAAACATGCTTGACTTCAACGTCATCTTACTAGCCCACCCTGACTGGACCGCCATCCAGGGTGGCTGTGTGAACGCTAAAGCGACCAGGGTTTCCAGGCTATAATCTCAGTGATAATTGATCTGAGAGCTGAGAGTTAGTCGGGCGCAGCCGGACTAACATGCCACTGCTCGCCACGTAATACTTGGATGACCCAAAACAAACCAAAATCAAACCCCATTCTCGGTGATCAGCAGCTCCCAACAGTGACCTGGTAACCGGAATACAAAGTTATCCATGGAAAACTTTATAATAATAACTTTATAAAAATAATAATAAATAAAAAAATGAAAATCCTGCAATTATCGTCGGCTGTTCCTCAGCGTACTGCAGCGATTTGGCGTCTCCATAGAAACCATAGGGATCTGCAGAGCGGAGGGATTTCAGCGCTGACAGCAGAGCACAGTGGAGCATTATCAGGAGTGATCGCCCAGTGAAGCGCCTGCTTCATAAGGAGTGATTATGAAGTGAAAGCTTCTGAGCTAGCTCGCCGCAGAGATGCGAGCGTCTGTTGCTAGGCAAATGCTGGTACAGTTACAATTACATAATGTGTGTGTGTGTGTGTGTGTGTATAATGATGATTTCTGCTTTGTTTTTATTGCAGAGTTATTGTTGAGTTTCTGTATTTTGTGTGTGTGCCTGTGTGACAGAAAGGATGGTAGAGAGAGAGAGAGAGAGAGAGAGAGAGAGAGTGAGAGAGAGACAGAAGTAATGAGAGAGAAACCAGGGAGTTCATGTGAGCCAAGAGTCGTGCACGAGAGACACTCAAGAACTGAACTGGCAGTGAGGCTGGACGGAGATGAAAGCACCACAGAGTCCTTAATGTTGTACACGACGTGCGCACGCACACACACATATTCCTCCCCTTGTAAACATACAAACATCTAGATTCCACCGGCAGACACTGGCTGGCAGGCACTGCCTCTGAGCTAGCACTCCGCTTAGCCACACAGGTCACAGAAGGTGTTGTGAGACATTATGGGATGGAAAGAACACAATAAGAACTATTTATCACACTGGAGAGGGCAAGAGGTGTCTAGTTTAGAGTGTGAGAAACAAACTGCAATAGGTCTACATAGCCATATCAACTCAAATAAACAATAGACATATACTGGCCGACTTATACAATGTGGTTAATAGTGAAGTTAATAAATAGATTACCCTGCATCGCTAATAAACACAAAGAACACCTAGGCACTGGTTTAGAGTACACTAAAAGTGTCCGTGAGCATGGAAATATATTAAACAATATTCAACATCTTGCACTGCAGATGCAACAATCAGGGCAAAACTACAGGGTCTAGTTATTCAGTGCAGAACTTTATGTAACGTGTTGTTAAACCTCTGCGGTGAAACATTGCCAACAGTGCCATTTCATGTATTGCAGGGAAACCCTTCGGGGAAAACTCCCCATGTGAATAATTTCCATTTCAAAGCTATAAGCTGGTGCAGTTGATTTAATGGAGTGGTAGCGAGTAGCATGAACAGCGGGGAGGAAGGGGAAGGTGTGGCAGGGTGCTGGGATAATACAATACAGGCTAACAGGAAGGCGGGTTCATATCTCACAAGATAACGCCGCTTACATACTGGATGCGTAGTTTCTCTACTCTGCGCTGGGGTTTTCTTGCGCAGAGCCACAATGCAACATTCTACATGACTTTCTGATTACAGTTGGAATCCACGGTGATGCTAGCAGGTCCATTGGAGACAGGTTAAGAGACATGGCTGTGGTCTTCCACAGAGCCTCTCAAAAACCCAAGCCCAACCAGTCACATGTTACCGTTAAGCCACTAACATGAAACAACGGCCAAGGGAATTCCCGGTTTGCTAACAGGCTCTCACCTGCGTCTGAAGCACACAGGTGCCATACTAGTCCTCTGAGTCATCACACAGCCACCAAACAAGTACGCCCCAAATGTGTATTTATTTGAAAGCACACGGCTGATGTTCCTGTTCATCAAAAGCTGAGAGCTTGTTCCTTCAGATAAATGTGAGCCGAAACAATTCTCTGCACCGACATGCATCGCCAGCGTATGTTTGTGTGTGTGTGTCTGTGTGTGTGTACACGGCATAGAACTGGACATAATTTGGCCCCAGACTGAAGCAGTTTGTCATTTCAAGGCAGTTAGCGCTTTTGCTAGCGGGTTCACTTGTTGGTGCCTTGGAGCACGTACGGTTTGTGCAGGCTATAGTTATGTCTGCACAACTGATGTGGTCATCCTTACCCAACAGTCCCTGTTGTCTTAGGTAATATCTACAATAGAGCAACCACATTTTCAGACCTCCAAACCGGGACCTTTACATTTTGTACCGCACGTTAATGCACTAGCTAGCACATGTATGCGCTTTTTGCACCATAGGCGATTTCATCAGGATGGGGGACAATTATTAGCACACACCTGAAGTTGGCCCCCCATATGTCAAGAATGTTATTAAAAGCATTTTGATTAGTTTGTGCATTGTTTGTGCACACAAAACAAACATTTGTGCAACATTATCTAAGTTTTATTGAGCTTTTTTTAATGTTAACAGATTACATCAACGTCCTCTGGTTTGTCTTGTGCTGGAATGCGGCGAATCGCTCACAGGCTTAACATGTCACTTTAAACATATTATTTCTATAAAACGGTATGCGCACACATTTTTATTTTGATATTTGAACCCCAAATACCTCCGCCCCCCAAATTGGACACACATTGCCAATGCTAGGATAGTGTTGCGTGGTGCGGTCTGCACCACATTGTTTGTGCTCCCATTTACAGAGCGAGGGCTGCGTGGTAACATCGGATTGTATTTTCAGCGTGCACACACTGGGAAGATGGTCTTACTTTATATCACTCTCCTGGACCCTCTCCTCGTCCAGATCTTCGATGAACTTCTCCCCCTTCATCCAGTAGATGAGGGGGCTGACGTCACCGCTGTAGCCGAAGAACGCCCGGCACGACAGGTTGATGGGACTTCCTGTGGGAGACAGGATACAGAATGGGAGGTCTAATTAGGGGAAGGAGACGGCAAGGGGGAAAAGGAGGAAGAAAGGGGGGTTTGTAAAGATGTTTCAACAAAGTGAAACATATATTAGCCATCCACAGCCTGTGCTGTTGTGATGCAACATATTTGTGGGTGACAATGTACATATTTGGTGCTCCATCGATAGCTGACATCCAAAATAACGCCATACAGTCCGTCTGCATGTTGGAAACAGCATTCTCCTCTTTAAAACTCTCCAAGAGGAATCACCTCAGCCCAACCAGTCCTATAAGCCTCCCTCTGCGCCTCTTAAAACCCAACAACACTCTCTTAAGCATCAACTCGTCTACTCCAGTGTGAGTTCATAAAAGGGGTTCAGTGGTTTCCTGTGTGGCGGAACCTGTTTTAATATTCAATCACACTTCAGATACACTGTTGACGCCAGATTGTGCCTGGCTTAAGGATAGCCATTTTATGTAGTACACGTTTGGGGATATACAGTATATCAGCTCAAAAGAGCGAGGATCTGATTAATAAAAATACAAGGTCATATATATATATATATATATATATATATATATATATACACACACACTGTACAATATCTGTCCTTACTACTAATTACTAGCGGACTGTTAAACTACAGTACTAACACCAATAATCTGGAAATCAGCATCATATCTGCAACGTCGTTGCCTCAAAGAGCATAGAGAAACATTTCCTTCCGTCTTTGCTCTTTGTTCAGGTTCATTTTGATCACAAGACTTATAAAGCTCTAGTACTTCCTCTGACACGGCCACGAGGGTTTGCCCCAAAACAGAAGAGATCAAACAACACAAGGCCATCAAGATGAAATACACCACCATTAAGGCCAAAGGACTGTCTGAGGCCCTACAACGGAATCACTGAAAAGGCGAGCTACCGCCATTTGTACGTTCGGCTGTTGGACGTGGGGGGGAGAGGAGATTCAGCATCTCTTCATTAGCACTGCTCTCGCATTGACCCAGTGGCGCGAGCTCAAAGCCTGTTAGATGGGAGATAACGGTGGCGTATAATTGGGCGCTTGCTAGTTCAAAGATAATGGGAACTTTATTTTACAGAGACCCTCTCTAATTCCGCCCGCTAGCGCTGTTGAGACGCTATAGCTGGAGCATAACAGGAGCAATCTGTCTCGAAGAATAAACGAGGGTGTGAGCCGGCGGGCGGATTTGCGTTTCTGACCCCTCGGCTCGGCAGAAATCTGGTCCCGAGTCGTGACAGATAAGGTTTGTACGTGTGAGTGTTTACTGCTGGTGTCACAAATCTGACTTCGTTTAGAGGCCCAAGGGCCACACACACACACACACACACACACACACACACACACAAATAAATACAGGGCGCCCTACTCTCCAAATCCACCAGGGGTCTCTGTGGCTCTTGCAGAGGGAAAACAAACAGCATTTTGACATGTGCAGACACCAGTAAAAGGAAAAAGCAGTTCCTTTGTGTTCCACCTTTGATGTCAAGAGGCCTTCACCCGCGGATCAGAACGCTGCGTTGTCACGCCGACAGCTCCGGCTTGTTGCGCTGACAACAGCGTGTTCGTTAACGTTCTCCCGACGCTCCATCACGGGGTCGTCGCGCAAACACTGCAGTGCTCGTGCCACCTTAAAGGCGCCGTTACAGCTGGGACCGCACCGGCTAACCGCACCGACAATAAAGCCATTTTAGCTAACTTGTGTTGTAAATGTTTGACAACCCTGATGACGGTTACTGGCGTTTGATATCTTCCGCTACTGACAAAATGAGCATTTGATAAAAGATGTAAATGTTCTACTCGTCTGTCCTGCAAAGACGACCCAACTAAATGTGTCTGTAAATGCATTTGAAATGCGGAGACGCTCGCACACTCGAACGGGCGGGCCACATGCGCCCGCGAGCGCTAACCACTGCTAACTCGTACATGCGGGCTGGTGGGGGCGGGGGTGCAGATTCCCCCACAACACCCCCCTGGCCTCGAGTCAGAGGGGAGAAATAAGCCTCAATGCGACCGTCTGCCCTGCCTCTCGGCACTGCTCACTTATCTGTGCCTCTCCCCCCCCCGCCCACGTCGTCTCTTAGTCACGGCAGCGAGAGCTTGGGAAGGGGGAGGGCAGCAGGCATGCCAGCTGCCGGGAGACAGACTGCCACATTAGACCGGCGAGACAAAACAGGAGAGTGTGTAACCTGGTGGTAAAGGTGGACTCCTCATTGCGTTTACAGCGACCCCCCCCCGTCCCCCTGCCACCCACTATCTTTCTCTACCATGTCTAGAAATCGTGACTCATAACATAATCTGTGTGCCATCGAGCGATGCAGAACCCCCCCCAGTCACACCAAGCAGCTGACTGCCAGTGAAGTGTTTCTGCGGCCACAGCCTCCAGCAGCTCTTCAGAGAGGACACTACGAGCTCTGCACACGCACACGCACGACCACAAACACAGCACAGGAGGAGCACCCATGAGAGAACGAGAGGGGAGGAGGGGAGGAGAGGAATAGGAGAGGGGGGAGAGGAGAGAGGAGGGGAGGAGAGGAATAGGAGAGGAGAGAATGATACATTAGGAAGAGAGGAGAACAAAGCGAGCAGATGAAGAGAGGCAACCCTAGCTAGACAATATTATAGACAACATAAACAACATTATAGACATAGACAACATTATAGACAACATACTGTAGACAACATTATAGACAGCAGCACAATGGCAACGCACTGTATCTAGTGTAAGATTATATCTTCACTATTCCACTGTGTTGCCCATCTGCAGTGTCTGTGATAACCCACAGAGGAGCAAGCTATGTTCTTCACGAGATGATGACGCAGCATGTTTTCACCGTCTCATTTAGGGTCTAGGTCGTGCTGTCTACTTCCTGGTCTTGTGAAGCATTTGTACACCTTAACTGAGATGAGAGGCCGTACACTGGAGTTGGACTGTATGGATAAACAAGTATGGATCTGCAGATTAGATACAGTATCGCTATAATGCTGCTGCAAACCATAACATAAATAAGCATCACTCACATAAGAAGGCATTTATATAATCGAGGCTATAGCTGCATGTGTGCGTGTGTGTGTGTGTGTGTGTGATCTCGGTGTTTATGCTCACATGAACTGTGAACTATGGCTGTGAACGTCCCCTTCAGAGAAGCTGAAGCGCATGTGTACCGTGGCACCTGGGTGGTTCTCGCGGGGCCCTCGCCAGGAAATCACGCCGAGTCCAGAGTTCTGGATAACTTTGACTTCGGTACCCGCGATCACCAACTCATGATCTTCTACACGTATTTGTCCCCCTGTAACGATGTCTGCACCAACATGCAAAAAACTAACACCATTGTGGGAGACTGAACATGATACAGAAATGGGACAATTACGCTGTTGTTTTTACCAAGGTATTCCAACCCAGGGTGGGTCCTAAAATCACCGAGGAGGCGCATGCCACCTCCCTCAATATCCTAGGCCTCTCTGCTAACAACGGTAGAACAATTGGTCTAAGCAACATCTTCCGCTGTGATACATTACTCGCACTTTCCAGTGCGTCAGCTGTTCGTCTCAGGGCGGTGTGACGCGACGGTGTGTTGCCGATAGATACGGAGACCCACAAATGCCGCAGGGCTCCAGCGAATGTAGAGCTAACCTTGGTAACAGCGCAAATACAGGAATCCCAGCCCACCTGATAGCGATATCCCTGCGTCTTCTCGGAACCCCACCTGAAGCGCTGTAAAAGCATTTAGAGAAAGTACATGCAAACCATACATTGACAATCCAATCACACTGAATTAGTAACCGAAATATGATTGCTAATACTGCATTTTCTTTGATTAAATTCTGTTTTTTCCCTCGTTTCTGCAGCATTGATATTATGAAGAAATTGCGCAATATCAATATCAAAGACAAAACTTCCACAGTAATGTATACAAACTGTCCAATATTAATTGGACATGTTAAGTTCCCTAAATTCCCGACCATGTTTAATTTGACTGATCTGAAATCAGTTTTACTGAACAAGCGAGAACAACATAACCTTTGAACAATCTCAAAGAATAATGTTTAATTATAGTTTGTTGTTAAAAAGTTTAAATAAAAATTGTTTGGTTACCATTATATATATCCCTTTCACACGCATGTGTTGGTGTAATGATTCCTATTCTTTCAATAAAGCTTGCTGGAGCATCAAACCTTGCATTTGTCTTTCTGTTTATTATTTTGTTGAACCAGTTCGATTCTGTGGTCGGCAACTGAAGTTCTCTATCGCAATCCTTTGTTTTCTATGTATCTTAAAAAAAAACAAAAAAAAAAACAGTCCTACTCTGTTAGATTAACACTTAAAAAATGCAATACTTGGTTGGCATTTTGGCTGCTAAGTAATTGTTTTAAATTTGTAATATGGTAATATTTCATGTAAAATGTATACCAAAGTTGTCCCTGGTGATATGCTGTTATATGCTATTCTATTCTATCCGGTGAATGACAGCTATTGACAATACTTGTAAATTGCTTTGGATAAAAACGTCTGTAATGTGGGAGAACAGGTCATTATATTTTAAGATTAATACATTTAAATAGGTTCACGGTTAACCAACACTAACATTAACATTACAATGCTGCTACCTATAAACATGCGAACAATAAACTAACCTAAGCTGTTGTGGCTACTTCATTTGTAATTCATGAATACAGTCCTTGTGACCTTATCTTTTGTCTACACTTCTGGGTTCACACTGACGTCAGCAAGAGGACTACTATCAGCGATGTTTCAAACGACTTGCCAAATGACTATATTTATGCAGTATTTTGTTTTATACTGAATAGACTTACGAAAGTTTAGAAATTCTTAAGACCCAGGAATAGGTGAAGATATTATATCTCCACACTGGCCTGGGAACGCCTCGGGATCCCCCAGTCAGAGCTTTCTAATGTGGCTCGGGAAAGGGAGGTTTGGGGTCCCTTGCTGGAGCTGCTGCCCCCGCGACCCGACTCTGGATAAGCGAATAAAGATGGATGGATGGATGGATATCTCAAGAGAATCTGCCGTTTTCACCGGTGCTAAAGCCGGAGGTGCGTTTAAAATTTGCAAACTGTGGCGAACGTTCATGGTGAACATGTTTGCTTTAACTTTAATTTTGAACGTTTTGTGTAAACATTACAAAAATATTAGATTTAAACTGTCACCCTTTGTCCAGCAGTCTCCTCAAACCGTTTTCTCAAAGCAAACGTAAAACTGTTTAAATGTTTGCCAATTCTGAACGCACTGGTAATGTGCTGATCCCAAACCCCACCCCTTTCACCTGGCTAACCTAGTTACTGTAACCAGGCTGGACAAAACAGCATAGTAGGCTATAACAGCAAAACAGACAGTTGATTCAAAAAAACTGTTATTGAAGGACAGACGCAAAGGGGTGGGGTTTGTGATCGGTCAATTATGGAGGCTGGAAAGGGTCTCAGGTCCTTGTTGCCAGATGTGGTCATCTGAGTGACTCTCCATTCTATTATGGTAAACACTGTTATCTGATGTAGAGCCAAGCTTCCAATACTGTATACTAAATTCTGTCCATTCTTACACACTTTTTAAGTAGTTAAATTATGTTCACTATATACCATGAAGTTGCCAGTGGAAATATAATTATAAATAATTGTTTGAAAAACAATGGAAGTCAACAGCATTTAAAAGATAATATTCAGTTTCATTAATGAGCTTGAAAGTTTAACAAAATTCAGTATGACTTTAAGAGCAGCTCTATGCATATCATGTCTTGCAGGTGGTCCAATTTGTCTACATTCTACATTCTTTATCTTTATTCTACAAATCTTGGTTATTGCAACAAACTTCTGCTTCTGTCTGTGTGACTTCTGCTGGCGTGTCATTTCCTGTCTTGTATACATAGAACTTCCTGTTTCTCTTATCTTCCATACCTCAATATTAAGTCCTCACCACTGAGATGTACATCTCCTGCATCTTCAAAGCGGTAAAAACCTCTGAGCTTCTGTACCAACCTTCAACCGTCAGGTTAACAGTGATGCCGAATCGCGCAGGAATTTATCTGAGCGCTTCACCGACGACTCATGCTAAGTTATTTTCCACATCAAATCTCGTGCCACGAGACTTTTCCACAACGCCACACTTCCACACACGCGAAAACCCAGCGGGGCCCAGAATCTCTCGTGCAGAAGTCACAGCTGAACGCCTCTAATGAAAAGCTCATTTGGAATTAATGAATCACGTGGAGGGCACTTCAGAAAGCATTAAACAAATGTCACGTTGAATGGGAGAAACAAGGTTATGGGACAATTAGAAGATGACAGTTTTGTTGCCTTGGTATTCATGATAATTGTTTGACAGAGAAGCGATGTCAAATCAAAGGTTTATGAACGGATTCTCTGATCCATACTCATGCTTGTTGACTAGTCTCATTCTTATGTTAATCTATCCTTTAAAAGTACATAACAGGTTCTTATGTTGGCATTAATCGCCAACATACTCATAGTACTTTTAGATTAATTATTTCATAATAATTATTAGTGTATGTTAAATTCTTTACATCGCTATGATAATTTAATGTGCATCATTTTGTGGCACAGAGCAACATAGAAATAAGCCTAAATAATAAGCCTACATACTGCCTATACCTTGGGTTAGTTGTTTAGTAAGTTACACTGACCAAAATTATAAACGCAACACTTTAGTTTTTGCCCCCATTCATCATGAGCTGAACTCAAAGATCTAATACTTTCTCTATGTACACAAAAGGCCTGTTTCTCTCAAATATTGTTCACACATCTGTCTAAATCTGTGTTAGTGAGCACTTCTCCTTTGCAGAGATAATCCATCCACCTCACAGATGTGGCACATCAAGATGCAGATCAGACAACCTAAGGCGCATGTGCGCCTTAGACTGGCCACAATAAAAATATCCTATTTTGTTGCAAATACACAAAAATAGCACAAGCGGCTCCAGACGTTCCATTTTCCCATATATTTAGAACATTAATGCAGTTTGAAAAGTAGGGACATTCCTCTGTAGGGCGAGTGAGTTATTTAAAGAGCATATCTTTAGGATGTACAACTCAGCTGCATGTAAATGCATGCTAGTGAAATAATTCATTTTAAGCAGGAATATTGCCATTTTGGTAATAAGGGCTAAACCCGGAATTTTGTGTGCTTGTACATAGACATTGTTTGTGTGTCACAGGAAAATGAAGGCCAAACAGCAACAACAACAACAACATAAACCTGGCGTGGTAAAAACTAAGCTGAAACACTGCTAGGTCTCGTCATGCCAGTGCTGGGCACAGCACACAGGACGGCTTGGACTCATAACACACACACGTATCTTAGTGCCAGTGACCGGGGAAAAAGTACCCCCACCACACTGTATACTCCAACTGCCAGCGCCGGGAGCAGGTCGAGACAGAGCTCTTTATTCCCACCTCAAAGATTCTGTTAGCAAGAAGGATTCCAGCAAACGTCCAGGCTTCTTTTCCAGGGCCGACGGTTATCTAAAATGCTGATGATGCAGTTAAGTGAGATGAATAAAAATAAATAATAACAAGGGAGGGCTACGGACGGCTCAGCCGCGAGGCTGAACGCTCGCTGGGCTCTTGAGCTAAGGCTCGGCCACCCAGCAGAATCTCTAAGCAGAGCACGGCTCAACTGTCAGAACGAGACCATAGAGACGAGTGGGAATGAGAGAAGAGAGAGAGAGAGAGAGAGAGAGAGAGAGAGAGAGAGAGAGAGAGAGAGAGAGAGAGAGAGCTTGGATGAGATGAAATATATAGAAGACTAGTACAAATGAGGGAGAGAGAGAGGGGGGGGGGGGAGGTAGAGTGTGCATAGAACACAGAAAAAGAATGAAAACAGAGAGAGGGAGAGAGAGCAGATAACTCTAATCTTAGCTGGTGTAACCAGACCTAAAATTCACCTTGTGAATACAGTCTGGCCACGCTCCAAATGGGTTTTTGGAGCGGTTTTGGTTTCCTCCTACTGGGCTTAGGCCTCTTGTTAAAGGTAAAACTATTGGACAGCGCTGAACCAATCGCCGCTGCTACAAATGTTTTGATCGCCTCATCTAGCTCTACCACCATTTAGAAACACGCTTGACTTCAACGTCATCTCACTACCCCACCCTGATTGGCCCGCCAGCAGGGTGGCTGTGAAAACGCCAATGTGAACAAGGTGATCTCAGCTAAATAAAATGAGCTGAGAGTGGTAGTCGGTTGGACCCAGGCTAGGCGTATACACCTCTCTGGTAAAATGGGACTTTTTAAGCGTGACTGTTCTTCACAGAAGCACTTGGAAATTCTCCATGAGCCGAGGACACGCTAGATCTTATTCTGTTTAACAATTATGGAGGCACAGAATTGGTTTTCTCGCTTGTTGTGGGGCAATGGTGGAATAACAAACAAACAATAAGAGTTTGAATTTGGATCAGCAGCTCCTGTCATTTGTGTAATTGAACAGGTTACACTGCAAACAAGTTAAACGCAACATGGGTTGTTCACAGCTTTAGATTACATACAGAATAGGTGAATACAAGCAGGGTTGGTCTCTTGTACATATAGCCGTGAAAAGGCCTCTCACCTGATCACCTGAAGAAAAAAAGAAAGCCATTTGTGGCGTAGTGGGTGAGTGGAGGGAGAGAGAGAGAGAGATTGCCACAGTTGAGAGAAAATATGAAAAATTTGCCAGTAGAGGAGGACAATGCCCGCCATGTGGAGAGATCTGAGATCCTTTAATGCACCCTACACCACCCCAACACACACACACACACACAACTACGGTTAACGTATTCTACTGCATATTCCTATTATGTCATTTCAAATGCAATATAGACCCTGTAAAAATCTAAATTGGCCCTTTTTGCCTAAGCCCAGGTAAAATATGATGTTGTACAAGCTACCCAGTTAAAAACAACCGCTCAACTGATTCATCAATTGAACTGTAGAAGATATACCATGCTAGAAATATAGTATGTAATGTGAACACAAGCGAGGAGACCAGGAACAAGCTAGCGTAATGGTGGCTGGCTGGTAGCTCTGGGCGGTCCTCACTCTCCAACACCTCAAAGGACGCTCTGGCGGCGTAGATCAGGGCACATGGGGTGTGGCCTGTCTCGTGGAGCGTCTGGGTTCGATTCCCGGGTGGGGATGAACGAACCCCGGTTACTCTAAGGCCACGTTCTGTTAAGAATAATGGCAATGGTTTGTGTGGCAGAGAGGACTGCCTAGAAGCATTCACCTACAGTATACCTCCCGTCCTCCGGGAGAACGATCTTGTAATACAAAGAAACCATTGCCACATTTTTCATGGAAAACGTTATGATCAAAAGCGACAATATAAACGCTTATTCAATACCTGCGGTTGATGCCGGTAAGGCATCTACGGGACCGTGTTATTGTACATTTGGTCCTGAGGGGCATTACAGAGGGGCGTATGAGTCCCTGATGTGACACACAAGTGTAGGGCTTCTCCCTGCTATGGTCAACAACGACAAAAGAAAAACAAGGCTCTAAACAATGGCACTATAGAGACCAACACACACTTCCCAATAAAGATCTTTCATGTTGTTCTAAACAGCCGTGGAAACCACTGCACATTTTTTTTATATAATAGTATAAATATACTGTCAATGTAAAAAATAAATAATAATAATAATTTACAAAATCCTATAAATCTTAATGTAAATATACATACATTGAATGTAGATAAAACATAAAAATGTATAAATGTATAAACAAGACAAATTGCTGCAGTGGCCTCTTAATATATTTTCCCACAACCGTCTGTGGGTTGGTAGTCACCGGTAGTTACAGTAGTTACGCTCTACAAAAGTCACACACGACAAAAACACAAACGTAACACAACTCATCAACTGAGCTGGTTGCCGACGATTCTGCATTGGCATGCTTTATGCTTAAGTTTACGATTAGCATTGCACCGAGCTGATGGACGGATGAACGGAAGCCAGCGATGAGAGTCAGGGCAGTGAAAAGGCCCAGTGCTCTGCTATCTTCAAAGACTGGACTTAATGCCGTCTAACAGCAGTTACAGTACCTTGGCTCGTCTCGGCTAAAGGCGACATTTGTCTTGCCATCCAACACACAGGGAGTTTTTAGTGGCTATTCGGCTTTATAGAGCCTCTTTCACTGCACTGTATGTGCATGGACACCGCTAAGATGGGTGCAGTTTCAGGATTCAGATAATCCCCTGCTTCTAAGGGAACTGTGCATCTTTAAACCGACAGGCACTTAAACCACCGGCCTCACCGTCCATTTAATTAAAAACAATACGATAAATCACCAGCGCTGCTGTGGACGAGGGGCTGGGCTTTTGGAAGAGGTGAACGGAAACCGACTTAAATTACGACCTCGCGCCGGAAAACGTTTCGGACAGCAAAGCCAGAAGTGCTGATCTGTCAGTCATCCCCGCACTGTGTACCCAGAATGCACCAGCAAGGCAGAAGGAGCCAGTATTTCATGTGGTGCCTTGTGGGAGGGAAAAGGAGGGGGGGATAGGGGGGGACAAAATGCTAATCTAGGTGTCTACGGTGAACGGCAAACACACGCTGACACACAGGAATGCTGTCACAGCCGACGTAATCAAGTATTCTTTATGTACAGTAACCCTGCATTCACACCACCGACGTGTTACACTCGCAAATCGCCCAATCGCTGATGAGCTGTCTCTCTACTGTCCAAACCTCCAGCTCGGGAGTGGGGCTGGGTACCGAAACCCGGTGCCAACATGGCACATTAGCATTAGCGTTTTGGAGGTTATGATATTTCGCAACGTGATATTGCGATAACGATACTGAGTTGATAACAGTATATTGTGCAATCCTCCCTATCACACACACACAGGCCATTCTGTCCCAGAGAGACAAGGTCTACTACACACAACACACGCACACATAACACACACGCAGGCGCGCGTGAACACACGCACGCACGCACGCACGCACGCACGCACACAGGCGCATGGTCAGGTGATCATTGTAGCACACAGAGCAAGTTTTACGTGAATGAAGATGCTGTTCGGCCAAAACTACACAACAGCAAATGACTTGTGGATAACAGTTCTGAAGGTGCAGTAATCTACATGACTATCACAGCCCTGTGTCACATTTGCAGCCACGTGTTTTCACAGATAGACCAGCAGGCTTTTGTTACGATCTGCAAACCCCTGTGGACAGACATACAGACAGACAGACAGACAGGTAGATAGACAGATAGACACAGTAGGTAGATAAGCAGAGGCATAAATAGGAGATTAGTGTTTTCTTTTTTTTACAGCAGGTCAGTAAGTAAGTGTTGCTTGCAGAGGGGCGGGGCCACAGGGGGCCAATCATGACAACCGGGAGACCATCTGTCCCCAATTAGCTTCTGCACACGTGTCTGTTAATAGAAGGTGTTGATAGATGCCTCCTGGCGCCACAGAGATACAAAAACAAACAAAGCTAGACGACGGCGGCGAGCTCAGTGGAAACATCTACACACCCATCTGCTGCAGTTGGGGAGCTGCAGACGACGGAACGCGCTCCGCCCCCGACTGTTGCGTGATTAAGGCTCCATTAAAGGTGTAATCAGCGATGCAGAGGAAAAGACAATGTTGATATTTGAACTTGAACTAGACAAAACCTTCACTGTCATGAAGCGCTCTCTCAGAAGCTCCGCCCACACCCGTTGGACACACGTCGCCACAGGTGGGATAGTGTCTTGAGGTGCGGTCTGCACCACTTTGTTTATGTTCCTATATAAAGAGCCAGGGCTGTAAACAGAAAGCATTTCAGTGTGGCTAGGGAAACGGAAGTTTGGGGTCCCCTGCTGGAGCTGCTGCCCCCGCGACCCGTCTCTGGATAAGCGGATGAAGATGGATGAATGGATGGATGTTCAACATGTGGGTTTATATGTCTCCCAATATTTAAATCGAATACATGCCCAACAAACAAATACCAGAATCATTTGTTATTTGGGGCCAGCCCTAATAAAAAGTATTAGCATACAATTGTACAAGATATAATCATCTATTCTAAGCCAATAGTAAGCTAATACACTTTTTGTCAAATTCACCAAATATCTCCTCGCATTTCACTATCTTAGTTCTCTCCGCTGAAAAACAATAATCTGATAATTCCACACAGCCCTGGCTTCGTAATTAGGAACACAAAGTGGCGAACATCGCTCACAACAACAACGCCCTAGGCTTCGCACTGTGTTTCAATGTGTGGGGCGGAGAGCTTCGGAGAGAGTTTGTTTTGATTTGAGTTTGCAGTTAGCAAGTGTTCTTGAGAGTAACTAACCCTGCCTTTAAGCCTCCCATTGCATGCACACACTGTATCCTGCCCCCTCCCCCCCAATAAGCCAATCGTCTTCATAACGGCAGAATTGTTAACGCATTAAGCCAATCGCGCTATATCCCACTCATATAGATGTTCTTACTAGCCCAAAAGAGGTGCCCGGGAGCATTACCAAGATGGCTGTCTTCAAGGACTTCGGACACTTCCTTATTTCCTACGGTGCCCTCCAAAAAACCCCGAAACATGGCCGTGCGCACAACATGGCCGTGCGCACAACATGGCCGTCTTGTGTCTGGGCAAAGCTGCAATATGGGGAGAGGAGCAGAGAGGAACGCCAGCCAGTAGGCACTCAGATGTGGGAGTATCAAACCATGCCTGTTTAAGCCACAGGGGGGCAGTACTTACACAAATACACTTTCACATTATGACACATTTTAGAAAAGATATTTTGAAAATGACAATAATGACTTGCTTGATTTGAGCTTTCAGCACACAGTTAAGCACTGCTGCTCTCCAGAAATGCTTAGCCATGATAAGCAACTTCTATTATAAAGAGTGACACATGTTTACATACAGTACGTGTAGGCTTCTAGGCTTCATAATGTATACAACTGGCAACTTTTGCATTCTTATCTGCACTTCTCTCTTTTAATATTCTTCCTTTGCCTCATACTACTATTTGCACAGGTTGTATGCTCTGTAGTGTCTCAGCTGCACCCAAATGACAGTACACTGTACAAAACTGATTTATAGAACGAATAAAAGAAAGAATAAAACTTATTTATAGACTAGATTGTATTTTATTTTGACTGTGTGTTCTACGTGTAACTGTATGTCCTGCACATTTGCGCTTTGTCTTGGCCAGGTCGCTGTTTAAATAAAGGTTAAATTTGAACGCAATCACAGAACTCTGCTGTGAGGGCCGATATAAAAGCACCCAGCCAGAGTGCCCCCGCATGGCAGAGGAGGGAAGCGCGTGGTGGCGAGTTAATCTTGAGAGCGGAGCGGAGCGTGGAGAATTACTGCAGAGATTTGGAGGATATCTGCTGGTGGGCTGTTTCCCTGACGCTATAATAGCCATGTGCAATATTCTGCCGGCTGCTTTAATGTGACAGCCTATGTCTTCTTGATCCCCGTTCTTCCCCACCACCATCACATATGCACGTGCACACACATGCACACACGCCCACACACTTCACATGCGTGTCTGTGTGTTTGGGCCAGGCTGCGTTATTGTAACCTGACACGACACATGGATCACTAGACATGAGTCCATCTGGGGAGCCGTCCATTGAAAGTGTCTTGGCAGTTGATTGGATGAACCATCTGTCTGTCGTTGTTTTCAAGTTGTTTGCAAGTAGCTTTCGCTGTCGTCACACGTAAACCACGCCTGTAGCTATTAGTACGACGCTGATTGATAAGTTACATTTTTACTCAAGACTCGAAGCTCTCCAGACTGAAGCTAACATTATTGATCCCTATAACCTTTTTGTGCCATTCTAGCAGGTCTGAGCCACAGCAGCACCGTGGCTACTGCCTTGCTTTTGGAGAATTCGGTGGGGCGGGGGCTGTCAAAATGACTCCAGCTTCGGGTTAAGTGACGCGCCATTGTTGTTGCATCTCTAAAGTCACACTGAAGACACTAATGCACACTGTCCTTTTCATCATGGCGAACGCATGAGATGAGGCCTTGCAAAACTTTGCGTCACCGTCAAAAAAATACTTTCGCAACAAACTCCACCGCGGATCAACGGCGAACGCGCGCCGCGCGTACACAAGCCGCCGTCGACCCGGCGGAAGTCTGCGCACGTGCACTCGTGTGCAACGAGCGTGCGAATGCTCGTTCCCCCGCCCGCTGCAAAAATAAGATGCTTTCCAGCGCCCAGACTGGGAGATAAACAACTCCAGTCGCCCCTATTCTACTGTATATTAAACCCTGTGAATTGGATTCTTATTGCCGGGGAAAAGCCCTGGTGCAGAGAAGCTAACCTAAGAGAGTAAACACTTGGTACAACAAAGCAGGGATAATACAGAAACGGTGCCTCAGCTTAGAGAGTCTCTGACATTCAATCAAGACCGGATTTTGGGCTTGAGATCCCGATTTTGGAGTCGGCTGCATGAAGAAAGGGAAATATACTGACTGGAGCTGTGCAGTGAGAACGCTGGATTTCAGAAGGTAATCATTCTACGCAGAAATGTAGGACTGTGTACACTTTGGATACTAAAACAAATTATACATTTGTTAACCCGTGGGTATTGCAGACCACTTCACAGACTTCATACAGACCACTCTGGCACCACAGATGGCGTTGTGTGCGTGCGCGCGTGCGTGTGTGCGTGTAATAGCAGTGTGGTCCTGTGTCATCATACTAACATAATCACTACAGTAGCTAGGCTAACACTTGCTAGCTTGACTTAGCATCATTCCCACTCATGCAAATCGCAGAATTGCACCTGAAGACACTCTCCACAGAAAAGCGCCCGTCTGTCATCTGTCTTTGCGTCCGGTAAAAGAGTGCTGCTCTGAGTCCAGTTGTCTGACGTCAGCACATTTTAACACGACATGACTCAAGGACATAAACAGCAGAGCGTTGCTCCTGCAGACGGGAGATGTATTCACTAGCTGTTAATACTACAGGAGAACGAGCGTGTGTGTGTGTGTACAGCGGCGATCACTTAACAATGAATCAATCAAGATGCACGGGGATGTGAACTACAATGAAAGACATGACAATGGGGGGGTACAGAACTAAGACAAAGAGGGGTACTAGATCAAAGACACAGACAGACGGTCTTACGCAACAGTAGCTTAGGTCAATACAGTATATTTAAAATCCCCTAGCTTGTCTTCATCTAATTCACTAGTAAGAGACTGGAAATCAATACATTCTCAATACACTTTGCTCCTGGGATGTCTTGGAAGATCCGGTGACGAGAGAGAGAGAGAGAGAGAGAGAGAGAGAGAGAGAGAGAGAGGGAAATGGGGTGGGGGTGGTGGAAACCCTGGAAAAGCATCTCGTACCTTAAGGGTCGATCGCTAATGAAGCGAGTAATGAATGAACCTACTTACAGTACAGGAATGTTCACCTCAACAGCGTAAAAATAAGTGAAACACACACACACACACACACACACGATTAAGCAGTAAAGTGTTGTATATCTATATACAATATTAGTGGTGCACTATATTTACACAGCAAGACTAGTAGCCAGGAGATAGCGTCGACAACACTAACATATAAGTTAACACATGACGATAGTAATTATATTGTTTGGGGGGGGGGGGGGGGGGGGGGTGCGGGGGACCGGGCAAAAAAACACCCCAAACGAACACCGGCGCCCCCCCACAAATAAAAAAAAAAAAAAAAAACAAAAACAAGAAAACCCGAAAATAAAACAAAAGGAA
>JAODUE010030800.1:0-21478 GCA_027564755.1 Amblyopsis hoosieri
ACACACACACACACACACACACACACACACACACACACACACACACACACACACACACACACACACACACACGATGACTCAGATTCCAGTCGGCAGTGGGCCAGAGACTGTCCAGCAGAACAACACTGGCACGGTCAGTTCTGTGGGCCTGGCCAGCAAACTTGAGAACTCAATGCTCCCTGACCGAGGCCGGCACTGAGACCCAGGACCTACTGGAGGAGACAGCGGGCCAGCCAATAGCCCTGGGTAACTCCCTCTAGCTAGAGCAGACGCTAATGCGGAGATAAAGAAGCGTGTAGAGGCTCCTCCGACATGTTCTGTCCGCACGGCCGACGTGCCCACGTGAAGTATGCTTGGAGCAGCCCGAGCGCTAGTCCGCGTTGCACAAGGTTACGCCTTTGGTAGTGGGCCGTGGAGCCCGTGTGTATGTGTGTGCGTGTGCGTGTGTGCGCAAGAACCTGCCTCAGCACAATTACATTAAGTGGAAGCATTAATTGTGTGTGGGAGTGAAGCCAAACGGCCGTGCACTAATCACGTGCAACAGGCCCGCCTCCTGAATCCACACTGTGTCCAAAGCGCGCTCGACCCCATCAAGCTTGCAGGAAAAGTTCTGGCGCAGAGTCAAAGACAATGGCGACTCGGGGCAAGGAAACAGAGTAACAGAGAGGTTGAGAGAGAGAGAGAGGAAGAAAAGCTAGTTTTAAGCAAGACAGAGAAGATGGCCGGCTAATTGGCGGAGGAATGCAGGATGGCTAACAGGACAAGACAGGAGAGAATCAAGACATTCCCCCCCCCCCCAAATTCAATTTCTGCTCTCCAGACGCTGCCCTGGGTCTCTGAGCTCCAAACAGAGACGCATGGGCAAGGCACACTAGCTTCACCTCATGCAAGTCAGCCACCCCTCTGGAGCTGAAGTGTGTAGAAGCAGGAGTCTGTTATAGATTGTGTAGCTTTACATGTTACACAGAGGGAAACAAAACAGGGAAGTCAAATTCATTCATAATCATTTCACCCTCACAGGAGGGGAGTTTGAGACCAGGTGGCACTGGCAGTGAATGTAACTATATACACATCAAGTATTTATGGTAGCTTTTAGGAAGTGTATCACTTTAAGACCCATAATGCACCAACCTGGGAACAGGCCTTTGTCACAGCATTGTCTCACTATGTGTGCTTGTGTGTGTGTGTGTGTGTGTGCGTGCGCTCATCACCTGTATGGTCTGGCAGGCGTGACACTGTGTGTGTGTGTGTGTGTGTGTGCGTGCGTGCGCGCGTGCGCTCATCACCTGTATGGTCTGGCAGGCGTGACTGCCATTGTTGGTGAGGATGGCGGACACGGCCTGCAGCGTCTTGCCCGTATCCCCCCAGGAGACCACCAGGCTGAAGAGGCAGGCGCAGGCCAGTGCCGTCAGCGCCTGGCCGGTGGGGTCGTTGGGCCCCGTGCTGCGCACCGTGGTCTCCAGCAGCAGCTGGAACAGAGACTCTGGGGAAGGGAAGAGGGGGGTGATCATGGACGACTAGTACAAGGGTAAAGCTGTGGGGCGCACGATAACTCCCTCCCTGCCCATATGGGCCTTAAGTGCCCTGGGAAACCCGGGTTCGAATCAGGCCCGAGGTAATTTACCAATCCTCGCCTATCATCTCTCTCCCACAACTAGATGTGTGTGTGTGTGTGTGTGTGTGTGTGTGTGTGTGTGTGTGTGTGTGTGTGTCAAGTTAGCCTGCTAGCTAGCTTACCTAGTACGTGGAGTTGGTTGTATATGTCTGTGTGCGTGTCAAGCGCCAGGTTAGCCTGCTAGCCGATCCTACCTAGCACGTCGAGCTAGTTATGTGTGTGTGCGTTAAGCGTCAGGTTAGCTAGCTAGCTTACCGAGCACGTCAGGGGGCTCGGTCTGGAAGCCCTCGGGCTGCTGTCCCTGTAGCATGTCCAGCAGGGCCTGCAGGCTGCGCAGGCACAGGGAGGGGTGGGAGAAGCGCGTCTCCTTGATCAGCTCAAACACCCCGCACAGCCCGATGCCGATGATCTGCGCACGCGCACGCACGCACGCGCACACACACACACACACACACACACACACACACACACACACACACACACACACAGAAAGAGAAACACACACCTGTCAGCCTACAGCACAGTGCTGTCATGTGCACGTTGAACAGAAGACAAGCTAGCAAAACAAATGACAGCAAGCTTCATCCTCCATCTTAGAGGACAGCAGTCTTAGAAATGCATCTCACACAGGAGACCGCGAGCCTACATTGATCTTCCCATCTTCCCTGTACCCTCTTGGCGCTAACATCAGTACACAACATGTTGTCTCCTCCTGTTAGTTTCACCTCTCTCTTATCGACTTATCTTAGGTTCAACTCTGTTATGTAAAGCCTGTCGGTGGCTGTCGGCGGGCACCGTACCTTGGGCAGCTTGACCGCGGGCTCCCGGTACTCCTCCTCTTCCTCGCTGTCTGAGTCGCCGCTCTGCGCGGAGCTCCGCGAGGCCAGGGCGAGAGAGGCCTCCCGCTGCTGCCAGTCCAGCACGCAGTGCCGCACATTGCAGTAGACGTTGAACGCAGACGGATTGCTGTGCAGCTTGATGTCCGGGATGCAGAAGCTCCCATCCAGGGTGTCGTTCTGCAGCGGGGACAGACAAACAAGCTAGCTAGTAATTTAGCCATGGATCCCAACAACTGATTTTAATTAATGAGCCAATCGGTTGGTTACAAACACGAGGATGCCAGCAACCACTCCCACACCGATAAACATGATTTGCAACACAACCAACCCCTCTTTCTCGTGAAAACTCAGCGACCGTTGCACACCAGACCATCACCTCGCTCACAGTTCAAACATTCCCCCCACCCTGCTTGGAATTCCCCGAACCACGCCAGCACCGTTGTCCGTTTTCAAAAACAGTCAGTTTACAGAAGCAAATCGGGGATGGAGAAACGCTATAAACAGTGGGACAAAATGTCAAGTCTGTCCCTTTAAAAAGGACAAACACACCTAGGTTCAATGGTTCAAAACTCATCACATGTGGGCCGTTTGAGAAATGTAGAAAAATATTAAGTATGTAAGAAATGTACACTCAGTTACATCAAAAACACTAATAACTAGAACAAACATTCTGACACGATTTGTAAATCTCTTTATTCATGGCACAAATTTTATAATGGGGCTGTTTTTTTTTTTGCTAATGTTATAGGTATGTCATTATTTGCCGTGGCAAGCAACCGCCATTACCGCAATGTTGACATTTAATTTTTTTCATGAGACTAGCCCATCGAATATGACAATCAAAGCACAAATCTCCCCAGTCACGTATTAGATGGTTGTAGCCTTTGGGAGTGTATGCATTTACGACACTCCGACGTTACGCTTTACAGCGCTTTACTACAGTTTAGTAAAGTGCTGTATTTAGTCTGAGAAGCTCACCATGCAGCGCACACACACTCGAGTGATTCTTTTGGGACATGTCTGTATTTCGTGTGGGAAAGAAAATGGAATATGTTGTCCCCTAACCTTTAGGGTTGTTCAACCGAAAACAGCCTACTGTGCCATCACCTCTCTGTCTACATGCTACCTAAATCAAGACGGTGTAGGCTATGCTTGATGCGCCTTAGGCTTTTGATATTGCGCTATTTAATATGCTTTTAATTAATTTGTCATATTTTCCAGCTGATATTTTGGCCAAACGTCTGCCAGACAAAGTTAAACGTGATTGTCTACGTAGTCAGAACACCAGTACTAAACTGGTAGAAAGCCTATGCTGTTGCACAATTGTCTCACCACGGACTGAGATCACGTTGCCTATAAATGCCCCAGAATCACACTATTTCAGAAGCTCTGTGCCATGAACTTGACCATTCAAAACAAAAACAATAATATGGCGATAATACCGCGGTATTATCCTAAGTCACCAACCTAAGTCACTGCATGTACATTTTCTTCACCGCGACAGTCCTAGTTACCCTGTATATTTTTTAAATCTCTGAGCTTGAGGGCTCAAGTAATAATATCAACGACTCTCCAACTTTCGTCTAACACACACACCAATCAATTGTAGTCACAGTGCTTGGGTGACAAACATTTGTGACACTGCATCAGCAGGGGTTTTTTCATTGTTAATAGAGTCTGCAGACAATTCCATATACATTTGTATAAAACAAACAGCACAGACTGTCAGACAAATTATGTTACGCCTGTGAGAACCGGCACTGTTCTGTCACTCCCCCTTACTGGGAGATCAGTCAAACCGTAACCCGTGGTTTTCTGTAATCATATTAATAGGAGTGCACGCATAAGCACAACAAATAATTGCTGTAGCCTTCATATTCACTGTGATCTGAGCACGTTGTACGTAAACATGCTGCTATAAAAAGACATCTCAGGCCGGTGAAACCCACAGTTTACTTCAGAATCAGATTAACATTTACTTCTGTTTGCCAACACGAAAGAACGGATGCTCAAAATATGCATTCTCGGATCGTAGTGCGTACCTGCTCATTAAGATGATGGAGTGAGAATGTCAGACACCCTCGCCTACAATTACTAAAGCAATGTCTCACGTGTTGAAAAGGGCAGAAAAAGGGGGTAGGAAGACTTGTAGTCTGACAACACAAACCTGTGCGTCATTTAATAAAAAAAAAAAAAACAGTACAGGTAAAACACAGTGCTCACCCACAACTACTAGCCAACTACTAATCCAGAACCCACTGCGCTCTTAATTAAAGGAGCAGTCCACCATTCCCAGTCCTGTGAATCACGTCCTAGTAGTGCGCTACACAGGTGTCATTTACTGTAAACTGTAAATGCTTTCCAGCGTCCCTTTGGGGGAAGGGGGGGTTAAACAACATCCAAGACCAAAGTGATTTAGCCTGGCCTACAGTGTCTATAGAGCAGATCTGTAATCATTACAGTCGATCAAATCCACATTAGGAAACATAATCAATCAGCATATGGCCTGTCACCCAGCATGACTTTGTTTAAAACTACAGTTCTGAGGACGAATTCAGCGAGCGGATCGATCGTGCTGCCGTTGCAGCATTAGGTGTTTGGCAACTCAACGGCAGACAGTGATGATGTCATCTGTTTGAGGAGAGAGGTCATTCACTCTCAGTTCAGAGTACTAGGGAGGGGGCATAGCTCTCGTTGGCCAGCGGTGTCTTGCACTCCCAGCCCCTGCCCCTAGGGTAGCACTTAGACACAATTACCGCATGAAAAACCAACCCCATGCAGTGAGAGAGAGAATATTTTAGCTTTGGAGACGGGAAGAGAATGTAATTTGGAAAAAAACAGACTAGAGAGAGAATAACATTCCTTGTGATGGGATGGTTAGAAAGACTGCTAACAGACATGATTTTATATTCGATGTAATAGATGTCTGTATTGTACATAATGTGAAGTCAGTCTGCAGAAGAACTTCAAGCCTGATACTACAACAGCCTACTACTGTACTAGTAGTTTCAGCAATGGTTAACTATTGAGAAATGCAATACATGAACAATGACAGGCCTAATGCTCAAACAATCTACATGCTCAAACAAGACTTCATGATAGTTATTTGGTTAAAGTATCGTTTCAGAATGCAGTGGCCAGCTCAGGGAGAGAAAAAAATGTATGCAAATTAAAACTGCTGTTCACATTTCCTGAGCTTCCCCATCAACTGTAGCATGTGTTATCTCAGTGCAGATAATCAAAACATTTTAGGCAAGGAGAAATTCACAATTTGCCAATTTTATCAATAATACCCTGCCCTATGCAAAATATATTTATGTGATGGAACTATATCTATTATTAGATCTAGATATCAGAAAAGTAAACCATCTTAACTTTTGACAATGTACCTGTATTTGCAAATGCTAAGCCATTTGGCACTACAAAAAAAATTAAATAAAAAAATACACTTTCAATAAAAAAATCTATTTTAAAAAAATCACCATCAGTTTATTTCAAATAAAAGAATGTAGTTTCAAGTTTGTCATTGTGGACCTTCACACACTCAATCTTTGCGCTAAATAATGGAGCAAAATCCATAAATAGCTGGGATTTGAGTGGTGAAAGATGAGTCGTCCTATCTTTGTACGGCGCTCCACATTGTGTCTGTCTGCACTGATGACGTAATGGCCCTTTAAAAGCCTTAGAAAAAGGTAAGTAGAAGCTATAAGATTTCATCACATAACTACAGGCCTATTGGAAAAGGCTGAGAAACACTTCTACAGAGGAAGCAGGTGCACCACAAAAACAGAGGCACAGCAAAAAACCCAGATACAGTTTCCAGTTTGTCAACCAATAATAAAAGATTAAATACCATGTTGTGTCTGTAGAGCATGACTCATTTATATTAAGATAATATGACTGTTAGCCCAAGAAAACATAAATAATTAAATAAAAAAACACAGAATATATAATTTCTACTTCATCTCTATACTAACAAAAGATGTAGTGTTCCTTATTTTGAACGCTGTGTAATTGATATATTACAAATTTGCTATTACAAGTAATGATATCAAAGCTTCTCAAAACAGCCAGATGCATTAGATGTGTCTGTGGACAAGAGATTACTTAATCCTCAACACATTAGCATTATAAGAGGCTAGGTTCTCGTTTGCCCTGGCTCTAACCATACATGTTTCCAAGTTCATGAGCAGACATAAGCATAGAAGAGGCCTTATTACTAATGAGAGTTATGTCAGAAAAACAGAGCCTGTCCGGTAAATATTTTACCCTCGTCAGTGCCTTCACTTAACTCTGATCTCCGTTTTTGTTGTGCCACTGTCTACCAGTCCAACCAGTCACCGCACGACCATCGCTAAAGTGACATTTCCTGCCTGCCAACCTAACGTAGTTTGGGGACAGAGAGGGTCAGGAGATTATAGCTCTGCCCTCACATGAATCTCTCCACCCTCTGTCGGAAAGCTGATCATAATAATAATTATAAAACGTTTTTATATAGCACTTGAGGTTGCAGCTCAAAGTGCTTCACAATTACATTTTTTTTTTTTTTTTTTTTTAGAAGAAAAAAAAAGGATGGAATGGTAAAATTAAATAAAACAACAATAATACGCAGAACGCATACCGGAGGGAATCATCCAACTGACATCAGGTTGCTGGCTGATTAGCCTACATGCTACATACACCTACAGCAGTGTGCAGCCAGTGGTGTCTGTGACATAGACATGGTTGCCTCGTTTGGATGAAGGAGATGCAGGCAGGCAACTGTTACTGTGGAGACATGGAGCGCATTAGGTCGCTCGGCAACAGGCCATTGCGCCAAGCCTGTGCCACTCCCATAACAAACTCGTCCATCCTCTCCAGCATCTCCTGCTCAAGTGCAGCAAGGCTCCATGGCAGCTGACCAACCACGTCAAATAAAACCATGTTGCTTAACTATGGGCTTGCTAATCAACTAACATTTTGCAGCATTTATTCATTGAAGTCATTTGACTAAAAGGGAAACAATGCATACTTCAGGCCTTGATTGCAAACCATTTTAATTTATGCGAATCAAAACTGGATGCATAAAAGGATGCACAACCGTGCCCAAATAATACAAGTAAGCTTAGTTCCAGCGACAGACACTACTACTGCCTCATGCTGTATTATGTGGCTTCAGCACCATGTTCTTCATTTATCCAAAATGTGATTTTGTTTTTACAAATTTAATGAATTGATTAATAATTGACCACACATGAACACAGCATCTCTTTTATGAATTCCTAGGTGTTCGACAACTGGTTTACTTGAAGCTCTTATGTGTTGTTGTGTTAAAGTGTGTGTGTCTTGATATGCTTGTAATGCATATTATGTGGACTCTTATGAAGCCAAAGACAAATTTTATTAAATGGATAACAAAAGGTTTATCTTATCTTATAATGATTATTGGTATTAAGGTATACATCTCTTACCTTTGTTCGTGCTTTGACTTTTGACTTGACCTTCTGCCGTCGTTTGAGTTTCTTCTTACTCAAAGCCTTCTTTCCCCTGAAATAGAAACACAGAATTCATTCATTCTACACTGCTGCTATTAACAAGTGTCCGCTGACCCTGTGATAAGCAAATTGGCTGCTGATACATCTTAAAGCTTGACATACTTGAAATACTTTGAAATGAAGGTTTTCATTTGGATGCTGCAGTCTAACATTTGACTCCCAAATCAACCACTGCATACCAGATCCTCTGGCAATTTATCATGTGATTAGCCTGCTAACAATAATAATAATAATAATAATAATAATAGCAAAACAATGAAGCATTGCATAGTAATAGTAACTATTAGACAACTAATTCAAAGGGTTGAGTGATTCACATTTGTCTACCAGTACAGATTGTGCTACTGTATAACAGTTTATACCGTGGCGTGGCACAACTAATGTGTGGCCATAACTGATTTACATGAGTAGTGCAGCCTACCCACACGAGGAACGTTGGAAAAATGCCAAAAATGTGTTTCTCATTCACTAGATTAGGCACAATTACAATATGATTATATCATATTTAATCATTTCTTAAATTGAATTTGCAGATAAAAACCTATTACGCAATAAACATTTATAGCACAGGCCTCCAGTCTTTTCATACCATCTTCTCAGACAATATCATAGTCAGCAAGGTAAATCCTAAATTCCTTAGTGTTTAATCATTGTGTATTCATGGTTTAAGATTGTAAGATTTAAGTCTGGTTATAAATATGACAATGGTGTACAGATCTATTTTCCATATTGAACTAAATGGTACTGACACACACAGACACACACACACAAGACTTGAAAGTGTAAACTGTAAAGGGTTTTAGAACAACACGGTTGTGTGAGGGCAGGTTATGTGCCTCTAATTTCACAACCTGACTTGCTACAGTAAATGACGTAAGTGTATACAACACGGTGTTCCAGAAGTCTGTTCCACATCTCCCAACTCCCTCTTTCCAAAACGCGCTATGCCTCTCGAAAGTTGCAACCCTAATAAAAATATCATAATAAGGAAATCCGATATATTAACTGGATTACATGTCCAGGCGGTGTTGCTTTTATTTTAAATAGCAAAAATGGCTGTTAGCCAGGGAGGGGTGATGCTCATAAACAGGGATTGGTAGTACAGTAAGTATTAACGGTGTATCATCCTGGATAGATAGCAAATATCTCCATCTGATAAACACATTTCAAATACACATATTTAAATGCTTATAGCTAGCCATCACCCGTGACAAATATATTATTCACAAGGAAAGTCGAGGTCAGAATACCATCTTTTACAGGACATGTTCTTTTCAACGCCCAAGTGGGCGGAGTTCTGCTTATTTCTTTTGCAATGTCAGGGTTAGCATATTTGACTAACCCGGGGCTGCCCCACCAGCAAAGCATTGCCTGAGTAAATTAGCATCGCCGGCTGAAACCAGCTAGGGAAGTGGCCACCAGCACGCTACGTACTAGCATGATTCCCATGAAGCTGCTAACTTGTCGGCTCCTAATAATGAGTAGGGATCGGTGTGATGCCGACATTGAGCCCTTCGCCCAAAGTATTCATTTGACTACAATTTTGACTTTTAACAACCCAACCAACACGAGCATATCGTATTAGCGCATAAAACAATTGCTCATGTGTGTTGTAATGTCTAATATGTCTTCGAATGTGCTTATTCGTATGTCATCAGGCGTATCCTCCTACCGTACAGTCAACAATTAAAGCAATATTTTCCTGCAGCAGTGTTTTTGTTATTTCCTAACGAAACATTACCAGTTTAAAGAAGTTATGTTTCTGCTGATATAACCCCGAGAGACATAATAATATAATACTTACGTCTCACTGTAAAATAACTAATCAAATTAACAATTTTGGCGGGGAGACAATTCGACACTACACCAGCTAGCTCGGGGGCTATAGCTAATATTGCTAACATAGCAGAACAGCAACTGAACTGGCGTCACGGGTCGTTAGCTAGCATTACAAATGTCAGAACAGCATGTCATATCACAGTTCTCTCGTCGTTGTTAATCATACCTTCCATTATTTATCCCTTGCTCTTTGTCACTGATAGCTGTGGTATAAATCCTTCTATATCGTTCGGCCAGCGCTCGCCCTGAGAGTAAAAGCTGGTAACGACTCCGACAATCGGACTGAGTTCCAGATGTCGGACACGAACCCATTCCAGAACCGATGGTGGAGAATTCTGCTCCGGCTCCAGAAATGACCCTGACACCCAGCCCCATCGAAGGCGAAGAGGAAGGCAGAACCCCTCCACCGGCGGCCGCTGCCGCAGCAGCACACATCATCGTTTTGTAGAACAATGCATATATTACATCAAATATATAACTAGCTAGTACATAACTATCCCACGTTATAATCCATTTGTCGTTTAAACCAGCGCACGTCACCTCACGTGTCCACCAAAAAATATAAAAATGGCGAGATTAGCCCCCAGGATCTCCAATAATAATCGTCGTAAATTGTAGTCTCTGGTGGTGCAACTGTGCTAGATGAGCTTCCGATCCAAGCAGATAGCGTCAACACGGTCCGTATCATCAAGGAATCAAGCCATAATTAACGTTTCTTTAAAATGGCACGAACTACAGAGATCCTTTAAAAAATGCGTGCTGTTGTCTTTTGCTTTCATTCGTTCCTTGAATATCTTCTTGACCCAGGAGAGGCAGCACCCTCAGTTGGGCTGCCATCTTAGCTTCATCATCCCTCCCCTTGCCCGGGCTTGTTTCGCAGTAAGCATTCTGGGATACTGTGTGTGTGTATGTGTGTGCGCGGTGTCTCTGGCTAGCGATTACATTATTTATGCATACCATTCATTTCGCACGTAATGTCTTAAAAACATTTTTTTTTAAATAGATAATTAAACATCACAAGACAAATGTGTAAAACCCATTATTATAACTTGATATTTAATTAGTTAGTATCTTTTGCAAAATGCCTGTGGGTGCCTGGTGAGGAGCACGACTACTGTATATTGCAAATATCTGGCCTTCCCATTCGACCTATAGGCCTAATTAGAATGCTGTGACTTTGTGCTCTTCAAACTGATTCACAAGAGTGCCTGAACTCATGCAAGTGGCTCTCCAGTAACTAATGACCTGTGCAGCTAGATAGGCCTAAACATTCCAACGGCCTATGAACTTGAACCTGTTTATGCCTTGTATAATGTTAGCAAGGTAGCTTACATCTCATAATTATTATTATTGACAATTGTAGCCCTCTGCCTTTGAATTGTAATAAATAAATAATGACCTCCCTCTGCATCTTGCTAAACAGGAGTGGTATGGATGACATAAATATCCTATCCTGTTAATAACAGAGTTTGTGACATAAGGAGGATGCTGGCATGAATTGACTTGGAACACAAATGGCAGAAGGTACTCATCTCTGTTGGGGTCAACAACATCTGACAGAAGAAGCAATTCCGTAGCCTACTGGAATATTCAAGCAAACCACCCTGCAGAGGTACCAACTAAAAATACAGGCTCATTAACGGTGCATGCATTTGATGACATACAAGGAAGTGTTATGCCAGTCTGAGTCAAAACAGTTGACTGACTAATACGTTATTGAGCCTGTCACAGCCTAATAGTATGTAGGCTATGCAGTGAATGTGCATTCTAAGTGTGCCTTATTGTGGCTTAGTGAGTGAGTGAGAGAGAGGGAGAGATTTATACAGCTCCTGGTGGAGCTTTATTGGTTGCTAAGCATTGCTGTGGCCCAATGAGGAGAGAGGGGTATGTCTGCTGTTTCTTCTCATAGCAACCCAGAAAGCATTCCTGCCTTTATAGATACAGTCTATGATTCCCACATGATGACGCTGATGATCAGTTATCATAAAAGCAAAGTATTGTGAAAAATGTCCTCATTTGTGAACCATACATTTGGACTGTGTTGTAGAACCTAAGATTTGAGGATATAGGCCTATGTTTAGATATGGTGCATGAAAGTTGACTGAAAAAACAAAAAGATGAATAAGTACCATATTAACCTTTAAAAATCATAGCGTCATTAGCAAATACAGCTGGTGCTATTGCACGATTGTCCTTTGGATGAACGTGAGCATTGTGTCATGTAGCCTATACAGATGCATGATATTCCCACAGTCACCGACTGCTCTGTTGACACCAGTTAGTGTGTTCTGTCCCAGTCAATGTTAGTAGAGGAGGGGTAATGTATCTACGTGTAGGCCAAGACAAGATTCAGGAGTGTTGCAATTATGAGACAAAGAAGAATGCTATTACAATCCACACATTCCAGTTTGTTGGGCTGGTTCCTATAAATATGTGTAGCCTATGTGTCAAGTAGAATCTATAAGCCTGCAAGTATAGTTCTTTACAAACAGCTCCTCTGTTTATTGTGTTAAAGCCAATATTCAGATTTGTTAATTTACCTGGAACAGCCAGGTATGGTTGGCCCCAATTGTACATCCTTGCTGTCATCCTGTCATAGTAGTGCTACACAGCACTTATCTTCTCTGCCGTCCAACCAATAGCGCCACCCAGTGTTAATAAAATAAATGGCAAACTAACTACAGTTTAATTAAAATTTTATAAAATTATACTTTTTAACTGTTATTAAGCCATTGTACATTTTATATGAAATGTGTCTCGACTCAGATGCTGTTCATTTCTAATTTTAGTGTTTGATTTTTTTTTTACTAATCCAAGATTATTAGATTTCTGGTCCTAGCAAATTTAGGGCAGGCTAATTGAACCAACCTGTCCAATCATCTGGTTTGAGAGGCTGCAATGTTTTCACTTTAACTGATTGTTGACTCCTGAGGTTAATTATTGTTCCAATAAAGAGGATTCTAAATTGAGCTGGCTACACATGTTGTCATTTTTCAGAAGTGATTGTGATAGTAATATAATGTAACTAGTAACGTAACTAATTACTTTTAATACCGAGTAATAACTAAAGTAATATTACTACTTTTTGAAGGCGTAATAAGTAAACAGTAACTTATTATAATGCCTGAGTAACTTACCCAACACTGGTAGTCTGCATTCCAGGTATGCTTGTTTTGCAACATCAGAGATACAAACATATCAGTCAGCCAGCCTGTCACACCCATGAATTTATTACGTATCACACCCCTACCTGAGACACACCTTTCATACCTTGTGTGGACCGTGCTTTCCGCCACTCCCAGCAGTGAACTAGTGAATAAAGGGCTGACAGGTATTTCTGCCATGTTCTCATCAGAAACCATTTCTGTAAAAGACCCATGGAAGAGGCACACTTGTAACTTATAAATAATAAATAACTGACATGATTTAAGTTTTATTTGTTTATTTAACTTTCAGAACATTATTTATTAATTGGGGTTCATAATTTATGCCCTTATGTAGCCTGCATTCCATCCTTAAATAAATGGTGGCATATACTGTACATTGTAGCACTCGTCAACATGGTGGCCCCGGGTTCGAACCCTTGTCGTCCCGGCCTTTATTTGTGGGTTTGCTCCAGGTACTCCGGTTTCCCCCACTATCTAAAAACATGTCAGGTTCGCTCTCTCCTGTCAGTGCCATGTGACCAGAGACACTGGCACATACCTGGAGTTTGTCCCCGGGCGCTGCACAGAGACTGCCCACTGCTCCCTTGAGGGATGGGTTAAATGCAGAGAACAATTTTCGCTACGTGTATGTGGCAATTAAAGCTCCTTTTCTATTTTACAAGGTGACGATCTTCTCATATACAGAAGTACACAAATACACACTGTCACACACGTCTACCCATTTCCACTCTATGTAAACTAAGCCGTTCAAAGGTTCCAGTCATGCTGTGGGAATAATCTTGTCTCCCCTATAACCTTTGTGTTAATCACAATGTTACAGTACAGTATATGTACGTTATCCTTTATTGGTTGTATTGCCTGCATTTGTCAAGTAGGCCACTGTGTCCAAACCCTCGATAAGATAATAAAGGTGAACGGATGGCTCCACACCCATGCATGGGCTGTGCTTGACATGCATGTTGAAGTACAGGTCCTCCACCTCATTCCATTCTCTGAAAAGCAACCAAAAACACGCACCACATATATATTTAGAGTCAAGGTGACAGAAAGAGAGAGAGAGGGGGGGGAGAGAGAGGGAGGGAGAGAGAGAGAGAGAGAGAGAGAGAGAGAGAGAGACACTGGCAATGCAAAGGCCACACCTTCAGGCAGTCATAGACTCCCGCCCGTGAGGTCAAAAGGAGAGGCAGAGGGTGTGATTCTGATCTAGAGAGTTACCAGTACGTACGTTGCGAACACCTGAGCTTCACTTTCTGTCCTCCTGTAAGTTGTGGACCTTTCCACGAAGGGTATGTCTACTGTTGCTTTTTTCCACAACCCCTGTTTAATAATTTCAATTTTAATATTTGGTGAATTTTTGGTGACTGTTTGTTGGGAAAATGTGATGTTACGGGGTGTTTATTGTGATATCTGTGATGGCCTGGTGTTTTTTGTTGAGGAGTGAAGCATGCTTAATATCACTGCAGTTCTCTTAACATGTACTGTACATTGTTGAATGCACCTTTGTACTCCTCAGGAACACCTAGGGTTTCACTGTGAGTGCTGTGATTACTGAGGAGTCACACTATCCGTAGATACAGACTTGCATTACATGCAATTACACTTAAACATTGATGTCCAGCAGGATTTTGGTCTTAATTAAGCAAACACACAAATTATTATGTCTTGTTGCTCTAAAAAAAAAAACGAATAATTCCACACAGATTAAGATAACATGTTTCATCTAATTATGATTTGAGTTTGAGCAGGTGTAAATGCATAAGACAAACTAGTATAGATGTCATGTTTCAATTTTTTAATATTATTACTTAGGCTAAATTAATTGAATGGTGTTATTAGATTGCGGACTGAGCCCCATAAACCCACATTTCTGACAAGCCTGACATCATTTTTGAGTCGAACCAGGTTCAGTTTAGACATTATTTAAAGAGTAATATCAGTAGCCTACATTGTGATGATGATGATGATGACGATAATGATAATGATGAGGGCTTCATTTGGGTTTGTGGATTCATGCTCAGCTGTATAGAGGGGTGTGGTCATTGCTGCTAATGTATACATGTTTGTACAACAGTGTACATGCATGTATTCTAGCGGGGCGGTCACGGTACCTGTCTTGAATGGAATGCTGTTGATGTGCCCATCTGTTGCTATAGCGTGTTGAGGGAAGGTGTGCGGAAAAACAAGACAAACAGGTTTAGAGTCAGAGGTTTGAACTGGAACATCGCAACGCAAAGTTGGCGAAACAGGCGAAGTGTGTTTTAGTGTTCACACTTCAAGCAGGTGTGTGTGTGTGTGTTATTTGGAGGCAGAACAAACTGCCTGCATGCAGTTTTAAGTGACGTAATAACTGCTAGATTTGTATACTCATGTATGTCATTAACTTGCACTGTATACTGTAGACAATCACGCCATCTAGTGGCTATAGCCTACTGTACATTTATGTCATACATTTTTGTCTGTCTTCTGCTTATTTATTTAAAGGTGATACAAAGATACAAAAATGTCTTATTCCTACACAAAAAAGACCACACAGACCAGTAAGTATTTAAAATAATATTTAGTGAGAGTTAATCATTTACAGTATGTATATGTATATACATTATTTGACGGGATACCTCACATACTGTAGTTTATTGGTTTAGGATACACCTGCTCTTGACACAATAGCTACATTTCCTCTCTTAACCCATTAATACTGTTCCAGGCAAGACAATGAGTTCCAGCCAGGTGATTGAAGACAGCAAGAAAAAACCATCTCTCCTGCAAGACAACAGCTGGATTAGAAGAACCCCTGAGGAGGACGATCCGGTTGAGTAAGTCACTGCTATGAGCAACCAATCACAGACATGCAGGTACAATGCTGCAAGCACTAAGGTGTGACAGACACACAATAGGAGCACGACACATTGGTGTAATATGCTTGTCAATTAAACACTAGTACACACATACTACATACTTTACCAGTATGCATATATACTATATGCACTAATACTTGTCATGTGTAGTATCAAAAAGTATGTAAGAAATGCCCCTGCCTTATTTTATTAGCGTATTTTGTGTTGACTGCTCTCAGACAATGTGAATAAATTATTTATCAATGTTTCACTCCTTAGAATAGATCCCAACTTTGGCAAAACAATTCTGAGCAAGCACAAGTACAACGAAATTCTTGAAAGGTAAAAGTGATTTAGTTTGAACCTTTATCCTTGAAAAATATATATTTTATTGCAGAGATGATGCAATGCGGTGGCCACTTCAGCCAGTAGTAACACTATATTTTTTGTTTTCTAATAGCGCTGAGCCCGAAAAGATCAGCAGTCCTTCGGCCTCTGTGCTAGCTCTCACCAAGAGGTAGAACCAACACTAGTCTAGCTATTTTGCTATATTCTTTTGCCATTTTGACCACCCACATGCAGTAGCCTAAACTTTATACACTAACTTGACACTGAGAACAGGAGAATGATGACACAGCCAGAGACTAATACCAGAGACATTATCGGTTGGTTTCACAGAAATGGATTAAGGCTAGTCCCAGACTAAGAAGGCTTTTCATTTCATTATATTTTTAGTATTGGACTAGCCTTAATCCATGTCTGTGAAACTGGCCCTAAATAGAGAAGACATGAATGGAGCTCTATGGGAGAAATCTGAAATGCAAATATGGCAGTTAGAGAAAATTGTCCAAATAACAACACATAAAATAATCCAAAATGACAAATTGTCTGCTTTACAACTGCTAAACATTAACCTATTTAGCAAATCATGTGGTTGCATTAACGTAAGCCACCTACATATACTGTCTTCCTAAATAACTGCCCGGGGCGTTTCAAAGATGGCTGCAGAGTGGCGAGACTTGCCTATAAGGACTTTGCTAATACCTAACCTGCTTGTCTGATTTACAGATTCACTGCTAGTCAAGATGATCTGAATAAGAGCAGGTTGGTATGTGAGATTATGTTGTGAACTGCAGGGCTGTTTTACACAAACATGTTCTTGGACTAATGTTCATGCTCCCCTCTCTCTCTCTCTCTCTCTTTCTCTCTCTCTCTCTCTCTCTCTCTCTCTCTCTCTCTCTCTCTCTCTCTCTCTCTCTCAGCACACTGCCTGCCAGCTCTGACCTCAAGACTACATCCTACACAAGAAGGTACATTATCATGCTCACGCTCATTTCTATAATGCTTGCTAAGCGTCATATCATGCTCAAACACGGCCATATCCAGCTATGAATCAACATATTCCTGTTCTTCTCTGTGATAGCACATCTACTTCACTGAAGTCAGAGACTCCCAAGACGTATGTAAAGCTATATTATTATATTGTTATTTTATTATACTAGTTATAAATAAAAAAATATACATCTTAAAAGCAAAAACCATAATGAAACGTTGTATGTTAATGTGTATTTCCATGTCCCCATAGGACAACTGTGTCTAGGACTACTGTTATAGAGACACCTAAATCAAGGTAGGAGTAAAGGTCATAGCAAAATACCAGAGCATTCCCCGGCCTCCTTCGCTCTTCTGTTAGCTGTCACGTCAATGCACGTAGTTTCTGTGTCGTACGGAGTCTTGTGGTGCACTTTGTTTTTTTGTGCTGTGACTTATATTGTACCTTGGACCGCGAGGAATGGCATTTGGTTCACTTTTACACTCTGTATGGGAACGAATGACAATAGGCTGAACATGAGGTAACAACTGAGGAACAACTTGAGGTAATAATTAACACGGCTTCTACCTGCATCTCTTATTAGCACGACCACTACTGTCACCAAGGATGGCAAGACTACTGAGACAACTGTCTTCACCTCTCAGACCGTCAGCAGGTAAAGGCGATGCAACAGCGTCAGTATATTACAAGCTTCCTGTGCCTTTCAGAACTGACACTGTCTTGTTTTCAGTAGCCCTGTAATTAAAACACCCACCAAGACCGACACCTTCACTGACCGAGTCTTCTCCGATGTCAAGAGCTCCAGCAAAGTGTAAGAACACACCAAAGCTGAGCCACCTGTACCTGAACGTAAAAATATAACTATCTATTTCCATTTGACACTTTATTACTTGTGTTAATATATCCAGAGAGAGAACACACACACACACATCTGCAACCAACATGACAGGCCGACAGATAATACAGAAAGTGTTGAGTGATACATTGGCGTTTCCGTACAGCATACGATATTATACTAATCAGTTGTCCCCTCTCTCACAAAGGACACTTTACTCACCGACCGAGACGACCGGTGTTACAGAAACAACAAGCAACACGTACGATATTACGTGTCAAACACACTTGCCGGCCTACAATCTGAGCTTTGTGTTAGACCTAGGCTATAGCTGACCGTAGAATTACTATTACAGAAAACAGGCACGCACACACCCACACACTCACACACACATCTGCAACGCGCTCCGCTTTCTCTCCTGTGAAGGGAGGATGTCCCCGTGACATGTATTGTATTAAAGCAGGCAGAACGTGTTGCCTGATGAATCAGACGTCAAGACATACTGTATGTACTCTCGCTACATCAGGCTCTTGCTAGTGTCTGGGTGTTTCTGTACAGCATGAGAGACTTTACTTGTCCCTTCTCTCACGCAAAGGTCACTTTACTCACCGACCAAGACCGTCAAAGTGACCGAGACTACAAGCAACACGTAAGAATCTTAACATATCGCGTTGCAAACACACTTGCCTGCAATCTGGCCTGTGTGTTTGACCTAAGTAGGCTATATACTGTACATGACATGGACAAAAGGGGCAACATCTCATATGTACACCTCTCCATTGTCTGTGGATGTCCGAACATGACAGCTGACAGGTATTGCAGAAGACAGAATGCGTTGACTGATGACACATCAGGCTGACATGTAGCCTATTCTTGCTATCGAGCTCTTTCGTTTCCCTGCTACGTGAGAGAATATACTAATCAGTTGTCCCTTTTCTCACGCAAAGGTCACTGTACTCGCCAACCAAGACAGTCACTGTTACAACAAGCAACGCGTAAGACCCCCACACACACACACACACACAGATAATGCTTAAGAAGCATTAATATAACTAAGTAAGCATGTAAATGTCTGTCGATTACATTTATCCTTATGTGTAATTATGTCTGCAGGGATGATGGCAAGCTTTTGGATTCTCTCAAAAGTGATGTCAAAAGTGCACTGAGGTGATCATATTTATTAACATATAAAAACCCTTATTTGATCACTGAATAAAAATGTATATTTCTATTTAAAAACCTTAATAATAATAATAATAATAATAATAATATTAATAATAATATAATTACTAATTATACTAATAATGTATTATTAATAATGTATTAATATTTAATAATTATAATTAATAATATGTGTTATTATGTCCTTACAATACAGCACAACAAGTGTCACTAAAACTGAGACAGTGACGGTCAAGAGCAGCCTTGATGGGTGAGTTTAATCGTACAGCAGAAAACGCACATACATGCATAAGGGCAGATCGGTAACTGTGTCCTTGCCCCCTCCAGAGATGGCATCAAAACCACCACCACTAAAAAGATCTCCTCTGCGTAAGATGCTTCATAATCCTTTCAATTTACAATTGTTTTGCATCAATAGTCAAACAGTATTTTGTATGGGCAAATAACTTGACAATGATGCCATCGTCTCCATAGTGATGATCCTTACGATGCACTGCTGCTCAACGCCACCAAGTCAGATGTTCCTTCTCTTCCCAGGTATTTACCTTACCTTGTAATACAAAAATATTGTATTATATTATTGTATACGTACAATATCTGTATGAACCTCTTATCTGCATTTAAGACCAAACACCATTGCCAGGCAAATGACATTTGATACATAATTAATAGGCTTAGTGTTGATTGAATCTCATTCTGTCACTGTGTTAGTCCAGATTATTTGCCTGTTGACTACACTACATGGATAGTAATACTACTTTGTCTTTATTTTGTAGGGATGATATTAACACTTTCACTACCACAAGGAATTATTCCACGTAAGATAAACCTTCAAATGCAAATGTTTTTTAGTTTTTTTTAAAGGAAACGGTTATGATTGGTATTATGGGTGTTTATAATTCTATTGTCTCAACAGAACTGAGGATGAATTGTATGGTACCCTTCTGCCTAAATCCATGACATCTACCCGCTCATCTTCTGTCAGGTAAGGCCTCCCAACTAACACATTGCCATACACTGTACCCAAGACATAGAAGCCTCAAACTACCATGAGCTCCGAGCCATGTTAATGATTTGACTATCTAACCACCTCTCTCTTGTATGTCCCTTCAGCGCTGACAATGTTGATTCAACCACCACTCATCGAAGCTACTCTACCAGGACTGACTATAGGTAAATAGAGAACAGTGACGCCGTAACGCAGCCACACATTGAACAAAATGAGCATCAGATCCAAGCCAATGTGATACTTTGACTATCTGACTTTCTCTCTCTCTCTCTCTCTCGTCTAAATTAACATAACACCGTTGAATGCTCCTACAGTGGCGCTGACACTGTTGATTCAAGCATCACCCGTCGAAGCTACTCTACCAGGCCTGACTACAGGTAAATACGTAGAGGACAGTTAAAGGCTTTTAGAGCAATACATCTTGTGTACTTTGCAATCAGCTATCAGTGAGTGAAATGTCCTGTGACAGTATCTGCTCTAGTTGATAGGGGCTATCAACCAGAGCAGATATGGTCACACTCATCAATCTATATTCACCTTATTTGCCACGACAACCAGGAGGGCACCATCTTTGTTATTTTGTGCTGGAACTTTTAACTCTTAAAAGTGGGCGTGGTGAAATATGGTCAATTAGTCAATTTCGATTTTTCCAGCTACACAAAGATGTCTGACCAATCAGGGCCTCTATTCCTTTATTGTCTGTTGAGTCTAACTTGCCTGTCTATCACATGAATGCCAGACAGCTACAACAGGTTTGCAAACGGGCTTTGCAACAACAGGCTCCAGGGGGAGGGAGAAAGGGAGGAGAGGTGTTGATTTACAAACTATGGCTCTCTTTCCTATTTTTTATGGCTAGCTCTTATTGCAACTCTCAAATCCTACCCACAGCATCTTTATGGCCTCATGCAGCACACACTGAATATCCTAAAAGGACCATCAGCTCCAAGCCAACGTGATGATTTGACTACCTGACTTACTCTCTCATGTCTAAATTAACATGTAGCTTGAATGTTCCTACAGCGCTGACACTGTTGATTCAACCATCACTCGTCGAAGCTACTCCACCAGGCCTGACTACAGGTAAATAAGTAGAGCACAGTTAAAGGTGCAGTCAGCAACTGTAAGCAAATCCACGTTATTGTCAAAGTCAGCGAATATCTCCTCCTCACAATCCGCTAGCAGTCTGTTGTGTGCACGCTGAAAAGCATCCGGTGCACTGCAAAAAATGCCCTATCAAATATAAGTGCAAATCTATTAGTTATGAGCTTTCTTATGCTTAAAACAAGCAATT
>JAODUE010030811.1:0-21477 GCA_027564755.1 Amblyopsis hoosieri
CCTAAATGCATTGAAGCAACTGCCATGTGATTGTTGATTAGATAATTGCATTAATGAGAAATTGAACAGGTGTTCCTCCTAATAATCCTTTAGGTGAGTGTATATATATATGTATGTAAAATTGAATGAAATTAATAATATGTCCAGTAGCATCAGTTGCTTATGTGACGTAGTGCTAATAGACGGAAGAGGCTGAGACTAGTTCTGCTCTGATAAATGCTTATGTGACGTAGTGCTAATAGACGGAAGAGCCTGAGACTAGTTCTGCTCTGATAAATGCTTATGTGACGTAGTGCTAATAGACGGAAGAGCCCGAGACTAGTTCTGCTCTGATAAATGCTTAGGTCCCAACAAATAGGTATATCTGTAAAACACCCTCCCCCCTATTTCTGATTTCCGATTGAACAAGAAAAAAATAAAATAAATAAAAAAGGCAAACAACAACGTACAGGGCACCCCAAACAAAACCAAACTTGAGAGAGAAACTGTCAGACTCCCTGCCATTGCACCGTTGTCTACAACAAGTCAAGTGTGTGTCGTCTGTCGTGTACACCTCTGGGACGTCAGAATAAGTATACTTATTTGCAGCGCAGGATTTGACACAAGTTGGATTTTTTTTAAACGTACCGGGGCCTTTAGGAGAACAATACATGTGAGGTATAATGGCAGTGGTCGGTGGGGGCAAGCCTGCAGACAGATTTAACGCTATAAACCTTAACTTTTGACTGCACTTACTGAGTCTGATGTTTGATAAATGCCTTAAATCACAGGGACAAAAACATTTCAAGGCGCAAGACCAATATCCCAGCTCCATGTGGAGAATGTAACAAGCTAGGGCAACAGAGCAGGCTGCATACTTCCACTTGGGATGCCATCATGTCTTGTTATACTCTGGCTGATGAAAAGATGAAGATGTGACAGGAAAATGACAACAGCGTTGTTGGCATAAGCACTGATACGGTTTAAATTTGCTTCCCTTATAGAGGCTAAGTAACTGAGACAATGGCGAGACGTCACAAACACACAAACAGTTCAGTAAGCGCACACACACGCACCTGATTGTAGAACCACAATCACACAAGAGACGTAACAAAACGAATGTCAACACACACACAAACTACAGTACATTTCTGGCTCCGTTCTTTAAGAGATATATTCTCAAAGCAAATGCTACTGTAAGCTTTGTGGAGGAAAACATTAATGTGCCAATATGATACATCAAGCAATCCTGAGGCTGCGGTTATCTGTGAATCACACAATGAATATGTCATCTATTGTGTTCAATGAAACGGGCCAAAAACGGATGTCAATTAGATGAACAATGGGACAAGGGACAGCAACACATCAAAACCTTAGTAAAAATAAACAATAACGATCATAATAAGAAGAAGAATAATAAGAATATTAACTAGACATTTTTGGCAGTTTCTGGAGAAACTGCGTGGGCTACCCCTCCGCCCCCACCACCCAGGCACCCCATAAGTCCACAGCCTTCTTGTTACGTGCGTGTGTCTGTTTCTGAAAATACTTTTTTACTTTCTGTGTGTGGAGGTGTGTGTGTATGTGTCTGTTTCTGTATATACTTAAAGGCAGGGTCAGTTATTCTCGTATCGCTCACCGGTCCTCTGTGGCGGGCCACACACATTGAAATGCATTGTGAAGCAAAACGTAGTACTACGGCTTTGTTGTTGTGAGCAGTGTTCGCCACTTTGTTAATGTTCCTATTTATGAACGAAAGTTTTTAGTGCCAGTAATGAGATTCGAACCGTAGACTTTCCGATTCAGTCATACGGACTATCCACTATGCTAAACCTGGTATTTGTATCTCTGACTGAAAGGCGAAATTTCAGTTTCATGTGAGGTAAAAGTTAGCCACAGCTGGCCCGTATGTTTAAAGCAAACCTATATTCAAAATATTTTTTTTTTTCATTATGTCAGTGCCTGTTATCAGATTTCTATTATATATATTTTTTTATACGAGTCCAAGGAGGGGTTTGAGCCTGCGGTATCCGGCACTTGTGTCACATACTTAAACCATTACAGCACCTGAACGAGAGTTTTGGGGCCTGAATGACAGAAGGCAAAGGGTGAATAAAGGGGGTGCTAGCTTAGCTTCATCATTAGCCTGCTATTGTTATCTTATGGTGATCAAAAATGTGTTGAAATATGTAAACATCTCTAAATGTATGGAATCTATGTGTGAAAAGTAGTAACAACCCAATACAAAACGTGCTGATTAATTTGATGTTTGGATATTAGATAATGGAGGTGTAGTTAGGTGAGAAGAAGTTGAATAATAATATAGAGTAAGAAGAACGTCAGTGGGCTATCTTTAGCTATCTCTGCACAATAATAATAAAACATTGAAATAACACACGTCCACAAAGTTGAAATAAAAGTTACAATTTAAGTCAAAGTGGGGGAAGAGTTTGGGAAATGAGGGCAAACAAACACAAAAGCCTCATCAGCAAGTGGTGTGTAGAGCATCACACCCTGATTGCCAGGCTGCTATCTCTAACAGGCAGACGGATCGACAAGCACAGAGTCAGTTCAAAGGCAGGGTAAATATCAGCTGGCACTGGGAAACACAAAGGGCCTAAAGAAATATGAAGTTTCTTTTCTCTCGAGGCCTTACGCATAAAAGTTTGAGGAAAACACACTGTAATGTGTGTCTGTGTATGTGTACATGCGTCTGAAATTCGTATTTTTTCTGTCCCCTCATTGGTCTTTCATCAGCCTTGAGATCTGAAGTGATTGGAACACAGTGTTGATTGCAACACTCAATAGGCTTCATCAAAGATGTGGTAAATGCAGAGATACAGACTGACAGGCCAATAGAACAACCACATCCTTGAAAAGTTCCATTAAATTCAAACAGCCACGCACATTCACAACTGGTACTTACGCTGTGTTGATGCACTTTTGCTACTAATGCTGCTACAAAATCTTTAACAGATATAACTATAATAATAATAATAATAATAGTATTGGTAATGATAATAACAGTGTTACTAATATCACTAACTATGAGGTCTAATACGTGCTAACATAAATAATGCAAAGGTCAATTCTGAGTGTTCACCTGTAGCTGTCGTCGATGGATCTCCTCCAGCATAATGACCAAACACTTGGTGAAGTCAGTCAGGTCTTGGTCAGATGTTTCTATCAGCTTACATCCCTTAAACCAAGACATAGTTCATTGTAGTGTAAATTAGGGCTGCGCAATTAATCACATTTTAATCGGTATTCAATTTCGGCTTTTAACAATTACAAAAACAATATCACTGAGAAAAAAACAATTTTGCACATTACGTTTTGCAAGAAAACACTTGCAATTGTAATTTCTGGCACTAATACGTATTGTGTTCAATAAGTCGCAAAAAAAAAAAAAAAGAATTCAGACTTCCATTGGGTTTCCTGTTTTTTTTCTCCTCCTGAACATTTAACCCACTTTATAGAAAATACTGATATATATTGTGTATTGGTATTCACCCTAAATATATTGGGATATGATTTTTGTCCATATCGCCCAGCTCTAACAGATTCACAAAGATGAAATGATTATACACCACATCTGCTGCTACTACAGATTAAAAATAAAAATCTTATACCTCACACAACATACACACACAAACGCAATAAACAAAGTATAAGATAATATTTAACTGATAGCATTATATATACTGTACAGTATATATTTGGTTCTGAAACCGAAACCGCAATACAAATGTCCACGGTTTCATGTCCGCACAGACACACACCCAACCTGATGCAGCCTGTTGAGCTCTCATATACGTTGCTACTGTAATTAAACTACAATTTTTGTTTCACATTTAGCTCAACACTAGATTAAAAACCACTGAGACTTTTTATATTTGTCAAAACACAATACAAAACGATTTATAGAAAGCATGTGTTCTATTCTTGGAATTAACCGCCGTCACTACGATGTCGGATACATACTGTACATATTGATAATATCGCAATTGTGAATTATTTTGGCCACGATAATCATGTAGTGAATATCTGATATCGTGACACCCCTAGTGTGTGTTCGTGCATGTACTTCACTTTATTCTGTTTTCATTATTTGCTCACCCACACTTCTCCCTTACCGTTTGTGGCTCGACATGTTTTTGTTGTCGTTATAAATAAAAAGGTCCACTCCAAAGCAGGATATACTGTGCTATTCCCTGACCGTGAGGGCTTTGCCTGCCACTATAAGCATCCATCCATTTATCCATCTATCCATCGTCCCCAGTTTATCCGGAGGCAGGGGCAGCAGCTTCCAGAGCCACATTAACCAACTGACTTTCGACGCAAAGGAGCGGTGGCTCTACTCCAAGTCCCTTACTGATAGCCGAGCTTCTCACCCTATCTTTAAGGGAGATGCCAGCGACCCTCCTAAGAAAACCCATTTCAGCCACTTGTGCCTGTGATCTAGTTATTCCGATCATGACCGACTGAGGGTAAGAACGAAAATTGCCCGGTAGATGGAGAGCTTTGCCTTCCGGCTCAGCTCTCTCTTTGTCACAACGGTGTGGTAAAGTGACACCTCTCCCGCTGCTCTGATTCTCTGGCCAATCTCCCGCTCCAATGTCCCCTCACTCACAAACAAGACCCAGAGGTACTTGAACTCCTTCACTTAGGGTAAGGACTCATTGCCTAGGCATGTGTTGGGTAAACACAGGCTTGGAGTGACTCAGTTACTAGTGGCACAGTGATTTACTGGGCCCTCTATCAGACCTTTACACAGGCTGACCATGAAACGGCCCCTTATCCACTTAGCTAGCAAGAGCTTTGATAACTTACTGTAGCAATGCAATTCAGAAAGCACAATGTTCCGATGTGAAACAAAGGCAACTTCACCACCGGGATAAATAAGGTACTGTAAGAGATTATTAACCTGCATTGGGCTGTTATTGTTGTAGGTCTCTCATTCACTCCATTACTTTTCATGGCATTTTATGACTTAAGTTATAATGCTTTTGTATTCAGACATGGACTTACACCGACACTTCTCACCAGATGATGCATTAAAAATGCTCTAAACATCTGCTGGCACCTTGCTCCTCCTGGGATTGTTTTGGTGAGTTTTCAGAGAACTGGACATTTTATTGTCTCGTGCATATGATTTAAGATTAGATTGCACATGTATTTGCTTCTCAGATGCAAAAATAAAATAACAGCCGTCTCTGCCACTTGCATTGAAAGACCAGAAACATTAGCTGGCAAGCTGGCATCTGCTACTGACTTAAATACATGTAGTTTTTGTACAAGCGGACAAAATGGGTTTTCTCAGGAGGGTGGCTGGCTTAGAGGGTGAGAAGCTCAGCTATCCGTGAGGAACTCGGAGTAGAGCCGCTACTCCTTCGCGTCGAAAGGAGCCAGTTGAGGTGGTACGGGCATCTGGTAAAGATGCCCCCTGGGCGCCTCCCTTGGGAGGTGATCCAGGCACGTTCAGCTGGGAGGAGGCCTCGTGGAATACCCAGGACTAGGTGTAGAGATAATATCTCCACACTGGCCTGGGAACGCCTCGGGATTCCCCAGTCAGGGTCAGGGTCCCCTGCTGGAGCTGGTGCCCCTGCGACCCGACTACGGATAAGCGGATGAAGATGGATGGATGGATGAATGGATAATGTGCATTAGTGATAGCCTATATTATGGCACATACTGTATACCAGTACTGTCATAATGGTACAGGTAGGGTGACAGCTATATCCTGATATCTATTCTTCTGCAAACACAGCGTTAGATATCCTTACGTTAGCAAGCATCAGCAACAGTAGGCAACTGTACTCAAGACACCTGCCCGATTTGCCACTGGCTTTTCTCACACCATAAATGGATTTCTTGCTGATAGCTTATTTCTTCTAATCCTTGGTTGTTCCTGGTCTCTTTGATGCCTGGCAGGCTCATAATTATATAGCTGTGGTCCATCATATCCATAAGAACGAACATTATCGATCTCCTCAGTGTCAAAACTGAGTCAAATAAAGTGTTGTGATCCATATTTCTTGTTGTTATGTTTGAGCTAGCTTGGCAGCAACAACCTGTGTGGTGTCAAATCAAGTTTCAAATCAAGTGGCTATTACAACACTCTTACAAAAACAGATGTACAAGTTATTGTAGTGGATTTGAAAATGTACCTTTTCTTATTCTATTCTTTTTACATTTTCTAACAGTAGTTGTTAACCTGCAAGTTGCACTTTAAAGGAAAACACAATGCTAACTATTTTTTACCTTGCAAATATTAATAAATCCATTACTCAGTTTTGAGTTCATATGCTGTTTAATTGCAGTTTTGTTTTAATTTAGTTGCAAATAATAAAACCATAATAAAACATAAAAAAATGTTGAGTAGTTCAAACTAATAGACTATATGTGTTTCAACTCACCTTCCCCGCATAGAAGGCTCTAACATCAGCAGTAATCGAATCAAAATCCCCACTGATATAGTCAGGAAGAAAGCTGGCATGATGGAGAGAGAGACAGATAAATATTGTGTTAGTTCTTTGATCTGTGATCTGAGATGGGTGACATGGGAAATAGGAAGTGACTAGGAGAATGACAGAATTACATAACTGGTTAACTGTGTGAAATTGGCTGAAATAACCTGTTCATTCATATAATTAGAATTACTGAGGCTACAAATTACTGTGCGAGGGCCCCGGGAATCTCCGTGTTTTGAATATAAACGCCCCAAAGTATTTTCCCTTCCACTCCCAGGTCTGTCCGGTAAAAACAAGGTCAATTGCTTTCACATAACTTTCAGATTTCGGCAAAAACACAAAGCCAAGTCAGCTATGCGCAACTGATTACAACGTTCCTGGTGGAAAGACAGAGATAGCTTTCTGTTTACGTTGTGTGAGCGCGTGTGTGTGTGTGTGGAGAAGAGGGGTAATGTTTATGTGCGAGCAACAAGAGGATGCACAAACGCTAGTGTGCTATCTCCAGACATTAACATGTCCACATTACCATTTCACGGTTGGGCAGAGGTGTGCCTGTGTGTGTGTGTGTGTGCGTGCGCATGTGTGTTTATATGCGAGCGTGTCACAGGCAAGAGGTGCAAGTAGCGTTCCGCTCGGCTGAACGACAGAGCTACAAAGGGATTATTCCATCTCTCCACCCCTCTCCTCTCAGTGTTACCACTGAACCAGACAAACACACAGCAATTGTAGCCAATCTACCGTAAGACTACACACACAAACACACACACATTATGCACAAAATAAGTTTATATGCACTTAAGCACACACACACACACACACACACACACACACACGCACACACACACAGGCAGGCACCACATATTAATATTCCCTCTTTCATAATGCAGAAGACCAGGAGTGTCTGGCAGTCAGAATAAGGGCATAAATAACCTTCATGTTACAGATGGGACACAATGTAGAATAGGGCCTGATCACAGTATGACACACGCACGCATGCACGCACGCACACACACATGCAGTAAGCATCACTCCTCGGGTGAAAGTAATTGACCAGGCAATATTCCAAAGTGTGTGTGTGTGTGTGTGCGTGTGTGTGTGCGCGCGCCTTGACAGTCTTGGCTTCCACATTAATATTAACTGACACTTTAATTTGGATGGGAAATAGAGCATTTTACCTCCAGTTTGTCCGAGTAGTGGGAACTGATTGGGCATGTGTTGTGCGTGTGCGTGTGTGTCATGTTACCTCCTACATCACTTGCCCTGGTTGATCTCCACTCCCTGTAGCAACCTCTCCTCTACGAGCACCATCATCGTCCTCTCCTCGTCCCCTACCCCCCCCGTACACTCCTAATCACGACACCCGTCCGCCATCCAGCCACTTCATTAAGATAAACTGACTCACTCCCTGTCTGTCTGTATGCATTTCTGTCTGTCTGCCTGTCTCTGTCTGTCTGTCTGCCTGTCTGCCATCCTGCCTGCCTGCCTGTCTGTATGCATTTCTGTCTCTGTCTGTCTGCCTGCCATCCTGCCTGTCTGTCTGTCTGCCATCCTTCCTGTCTATCTGCCTGTCTGTCTTGATTCCCTTATCTCCTGTCTATCTAGACTCCATAGACTTCCATATAATTATGCATTAGGGCGTTCATCAATATGTCATTGTCTTTGTCCTTTAGTGTCTTTTTTTTCTGCCATCCACTCCAATCCAGCCAATCACAATGTGATGTGCACTTTTTCCTCTATTCTCCTTTTTCCTTCCTGTCATCTCCATCACTTAAAGAGACAATCTCACTGATTATCCCCCCCGTCCCTCCCTGCATCTCTGCCAATCAGAGACGGAGATGAGGAAAAGGATGGGTTTATCTATATAGCATCACAAAGGGCAACATAACAGGAACGGAATAATAAGTGCTCGTGCATGCCAACTTAACACGCATAAAGAAGCAAGAGAACTAATGCAACGGGACCTTTTCTCAACATCAACACACACACACACACACACACACACACATAGCACACTGGATCTGTGCACAGCAAACGTAATGCCAGTGTGTGTGTGTGTGTGTGTGTGTGTGTGCAGCTGTTGAGCCAGCAGGGTAGAGTGTGTGTGTGTGTGTTTACATGTTCATTAAGAAGCAGTATTGCAGAGGTAGGCATGAAACACGACTGCCCAAGGCTAGCAGGAATCTTATTATACTGCTGCAAAAAAACAACATTTTAATTAGACAGACCTTGAGGAGTGTGTGTGTGTGTGTGTGTGTGTGTGTGTGCGTGCGTGCATGCTTGTGTGTGTGTACAGATATCTGCTGGTTTGGTTTGTTTAAAAAAGAAAAACACATAACACATAATATGTATGTATGCGTATGTATATTTATAAAGATGTGTATGTGCATGTTTTGTTTGTGTCTTATCCAGTCCCCAAATTAATTTACATTACCATATGAAGAGCACAACAGAAGGAATGGAGACACCACAGAACCAAGAGCGACGAAAAACACATACAGAGCGAGGGGACAGGTACATGGCTTCAAGCTAACTGCTTCAGACGACCCATCTATGATTAAGATGCAAACAAGCACAGGTGCGCGTACGACAGTGAGTGCGCTAAATACTGTAGGCACTACATTTAAAACAAACGCCTTTCTGTTTACAGTTTTTTCTGTATTAAACCGTTGCTTTCCCCTATTCTCTGGGGATAGCTGGGTCTACAGAAACGCATTTCAAAAGATATAAACAAGTAAAGTTTTCTCAGGGGAACATATTCGCTGGCGATTCCAGAATAATAAGAGAAGCGGTAGGAATAGCATTCAAATGTAGTTTTGCGGAACATAAACACGTGCATGGCGAATACTGTGCGCATTGAAGTGTCTACGGCTTCAGCCATTCCAGCCATTCTGTGCGGTCTGTAACCCAATGCATCAAGACCAATGTCCAGCCCCACACAAGAGCCTGCACTGTTTGGTCCACTGTACTGACATGTTCAACATTTCCCTACACCTGGTTTTACGTTGACAACAACCTGACAACGTACCCAGTAAACGGTGTTCCTGCTCCATCCTGAATAACGTCTATAATAAATATCTTCCTCACCGACCTGCCCCATTATTCTGCAACGTTTCTCCCCCTCCCCTAGCATTTACTTTTTGCATTATCGTTTCACATAACTGATAAACGGTGAAGGCATCAAAGCCCTGACTCATGCACTCCCGTCTTATTTCTACCGTGACCACAGTGTTGTGGATACAGGCAGAAGAGCTCCCTCCAGTTACGGTAACTGAAGGTCACTTTGTGTTGGACGTTTAAGGCTGACACTTAGCTTCCGTAGAAGGCATTCTTAGAACACTTTGATGTTGGCACACTGAGGGAAGCACACTAAAAACAAGAAAACACACATCAAAGGTTTCCCATAATGCCAAGCAGCCGTCAACACACTGATCTGGCACGTAACATCCACAGAGCACATCAGATGCATGTTGTGTTAGAGGGTAAGCTGCTATTGGCACAGACTGATCATGCTGCTAGTAAGTAGCAGTCTGTCAGTGGCAGTGACAGTCCAGTACGCCAAGCAGACAACGTAAACAACAATAAAAACAATAAAATATCTCCATTAAAGACACTTGCCAACCAAGGGCCTCATGTACTAACGTGTTAGCGCCCATTTTAGGCGTAATATCGTCGCACTTTGCGCCTAAAAACATGGCATTGTATCAGCTACGTAGCCACGGGTGTGCGACTGCCACCTAATTAGAGCCATCGCCCACCCAACCAGTTTGGTATTTTATTTTTTGATGTTAAGATAAACTCTTAACGCCAAACTTAAAAAAATATATATATATCAATAGTTATTTAATAATCAATAAAAATTATGAATGATATGCCTCCACCCTAGCCACAATATTCAAGCTGTCTGGCGTTAACAGGCGACAGGTGTTGCTGCTTACATCTGGATAAAATTATTATTGGCTATAATTTCCGATGTGTACGCTATGTGCGTTTCTTTTCTATATCAATATCCTTATTTATATTTGGAAACTAGACTAGTATTAAACATTATGGTTTTAATAGGCCTAGATAAAAAAAAAAAAGAATATATTGTTTAATTATACTTTATTTATAGTATTTCACCTACCCTGTGACCTAGTTTATAATGAATAAAGTCATTTTTACCAGTTGAAGAAGTGGGAACATAATCATAAAATGCACTTTTTCATACATCACTTATTATCAGACAGACAGACACTTTTGGGCACACCTGTAGTCGGCAAGATAAAAAAAAAAAAATAGTTTTTTTTCCTTTCATTTTCAAGTTACCGTAGCTAAACTTAAGACAGTCCCCATCATGGGACATGGATATAATACAAACAATGTGGATTAAATATGCTTACGTTACTCATTCAAGCAGATGCCAGTTTGAAACCACCAATTTTAACGAGAAACTATAGTACTCGTTGACGCTGCTATTTTTAACCGTGAGTTTAACATGGACCTATGCAGTGTTTTTCCAGAGTCAGAGGAAGAACCATAGACCGGCCCTTTCACTTCAAGCGCCTGCTTTGGTGAGTGCAAGCATATAGCTCTAGCCTATCAGGCTGCAGACACATGCAAAATTAATATTCGCCTCCCATTCGCTTCCATTCTATATGAGCGAATAAAACATTAGCTTCCTGTGGTGAAGCAATTTTGCATAATTTCGTATAGAATAGAGTTCAACACTGATGAACTTTGATCTAAATACACAGCCTCAACCAACATTAAGGATGCTGTCTGGTTGACGCCACAGCTGGCTGCAGTGTTGGCTATAGTTTTTTTAGTGAGGCAGGATGGAATGGAGTAGACTTAGTAGTAGTATGAATTTCACATCAGAAGGCGATGGTCCATTGCCTGCAGTTTTTGATTCACGTAGCCTACACGTGACCGCAGCCTCACCCTCCTGGCTGCCAGTGAGCATTGATGATCATATGGATCATTGATCGACTGTTTGTTGATTGTTATTACGAACTGCAGAGTGCGCACATACTGTCTGTCACTACTACTATAAATCGAAACTGCACGAATAATGTTCAATGTGCTAAAATCACAAACATAGGCTATTGTTAAGGTAGTCTACCAGCATAATATTGTAGACTTACTAATCATTGGCCTGTGGAATTACAAAGCTGGCGATGATCACAAAAATGGTAATATCAGACTACTAGGCTTGTAGCCTACTTGCACTAGGCTACATTGTAGTTGTAATAGGCCAATTAGACAAATTGTTACTGCCCACCTAGTTTCATGTATGCCCACCCACACGCACATTTCTGGCTATGCTACTGCATTGTATGTACGAACAGCACGCACTTGGCTAAAACGATATTCTGCCTGCTGAAAAAACACAGGATCGCTTTTCCTATTCATGCATAATGCATTCATGGGAGGGTCGAGAGGAGATTGGTAGTGTCTCAGAAAAATTTGGGAGGAGATAGTAAAGAGGAGAGAGTGATTACCTCTTCTGTTGAATGTATGAAAACTGCGATGCAAAGCGCAAGTTGGTTCCCTTTCGCAGGAACTGCGATTTATTACTTATGGTGCATGATCATGTGATCATGGTAATCCATAAATAATAGATCTGGTCCATACTCAGGGAACCGATGGTGTGAATACATCCCAGACGTTTTGGGGTGAAAATTCTCCGCCTCTGAAAAGCAGGTGTTATCCCAATGAGGGTGTTTCTTTGAACAGGGGAAGCATGCAATGGCAAGAGTAATCTCAGCAAGACGAATACACAGGCCATGTACATGCTGAAGGATTTGATTGCTTGTGTGGTAAATAAATGTTTATTCCACTTCTTTCATGTGAATTTTATAGGCTATAGTCACCCAAACAATAATTTTGGGTTAAAAGTATTCCCGTTATCTTTAGGTATGACGATACATATAGACAAGTAGACTATTTATAAATAGGTCTACTTCATGATGGTTAAAATTGTTCTCTTTTTCTGAGTCTGTTGTTCTATTGCTTTCGGGCCCCGCAATTTACGGATATGGCTGGAACATAGACCAGACTACTCGCCGTGTTAACGTAAAGTTTATAGGGCACAGATTACGCGATCAGTCGCAAGTTTAGTACATCCAACATAAAATGCGATGGCACTGCTATCTGCGGTCTGGATGCACTTGCTTTTCCGTTGCGCTCACAAACATACCTACATGAGGCCTCAAAAAAATACATTTTGTGAAGCCCTGCCTCTTCATTCAGTTCTACTGTATGTTCTAAGAAATTTCTTCTGCAAAGGCTGAGATGGATTATTTTAATTAAGAAGATGGAGAAATTATTTCAACATTTTCCAGCACATCGCCTTCCAAATAGTCACCCTGTTTGTTTTTGTGCTTATGAAATAATGCATTTGCCTGTGTGTGATTGCAGTCTTGTTCCATTTTACTTCCACGGTGATGTAAAATAAATCAAACTGCATCATCGGAGGGAAAACTGGCAGACGTTTCTACAGACGCCTCACTCACTTCATCCTTAATGATTGCAATCAAGACGGTTTTGACAGAAAATTACTTGATGGGTTTTTATTAGCGTCTATTGAGCTGTGAGAACCCGTCCATGTTGTCTGTTCTCATGGCAGGGCAAAAGACTGGGAACGCTAGACAGTAATTACACTGGTAACACGTCTGATAGTTTACTAATTCAATTTGTTTGTGACAGAAATGTGCATGGATACAAACAGTACATGTACAAAAGACACACACACCCATAATGTGCAGACCCTCAAGAACGCACACAAGCGCGCACACTTATATACACACATGCACGCAAGCGTACCACTCCACATTAGGTGTTCGTAATCACTTTGTTTCGACAGATGAAAATCATTAATTATTGATTAGCTATTGTTAGGCCTGGGCACCACAACACCAGAGTGTCAAAGTGGTAGTTTCTACTAGATTTGCCTCATGAATCTAAACAGCAGTGTCTTTTCTGGGGTGAGGCAGTGTCATTTGACAGAAGCGCTACAGTTGATTTGTTAGCTAGAGTCTGCGTCCTATAGATGAAAATGCCCCAGTTTTGATATTTTACCAGGAAAAGACTCATTGAGATTCAAATCTCTTTTTCAAGGGCGTCCTGGGTATAGACAGGTAACAGTTTCACATAAAAAACACAATAATAAAACAACAATAATACATATAAAACATGTAATTAATAATACACCAAAAACAAATGTAATATTGAGTTCTTTTACATTTTAGTTTATTTATTAAAAAAAAAAAAAAAAACAAGGTGTGGAAAAATAATAAAAACGAGCACTCTTAAACTTAAGCCATCCAAGTAAAAAATAGAATGCACGTTTAGACCAAATCCAAGTGAGGAAGTTTGACAGTACCGGGAAGTAGAGCTACAGAGAAGTTTGTACCTTGGCATTACCGTTAGCTAATTAAGGTCAGATGAATGTGCTAGAGATGGCTAATAGGCCTACTGATTATAAATATATAGCCTAATTAAAATCAAAAATTATAATCAAATAATATCTAATTAAATAAAAGACCAGATTAGTACTAACAGCAAACTGTTAGCAGCCAACAATGGCACTGCATCATAGTGTAGGCTATTTGGAAACAATTGGGCCTACATGGGTTGCGGGCCGGTCTGTGCGTTAATGTCCCAGGCCATTTTTCAAATTAAGACACTGTGCATTGTGCAATATTAACAACAGCCAGTTACACCACTGCGACTGGGTGAGACAGTGTATCGTCAGGCTACGATCACACTGTCAGCTTGCTCAGATACACAAATTGCCCAATTTCTGGCGAGGTCGCTTTTGAGTGTTGCTTGGGGAAGGTGTGTCTTTCTATTTTCCCAACGACAACCAGTAAGTAAAATTACAGCAAACATGGGCTGCATTCCAGCAAAAATAAAATACTTTTAGGATGGAATATTCCGTCTATAAATAGTCGAATCATGTCATATGTATCACTTTTCTGTGATCCTATTTACAATGATTACTAAAACATCTTCCATGCATTCATTTTAAGAATTACATTAATCTGTATGAATCACGGTAAATAATAGGAAAACTGGGAAGCGGGGACACAGTGACACATTTTTCATTAATTTCTAGCATGTGAGTTACAAGCACAAAAAAGAAGGAAGTTGAAGATGCAGAGAGCATCTACCCTGCCTGTGGAAGTTGCCAAACTCTCCAACTTTCTGGCCTGATTAAAGCTCTCGCTGAGCAACGTTTCTGTGTGGCGTTACTATAACTTTAGTCTTCTGCAGGCTCAGACATCAGATGCTCAGACATGATCGATCCCTCTGCCACTACTCCAGCAAGCTCTAACACTCACGCACACATTTCTAGCAGGGTGTGTTGAAATCAACCTACTAAGGCAAGGGTACATAGACACCTAAGTCCCCGACTATAATGTCAATATGACACACACACACACACACACACACACACACACACACACACACACACACACACACACACACACAGAGGGTGTTAATGTGATAGTGAGACACTTCAGGGACCCAGAACCTTCCCTGTTCTGACAACACTACTGCATTACCATCCTCCTCACACACACAGTTCTTGATTTTGTCTTTTTTCTTGTCACTAACATCAGTATTTAAAGTATGTCATAATTGCTTAAACACAATTTAAACACTAAACACATTGAAAATCTAAACACATTCTCAAAAGTGTATACACGAATCCCATAACATTCAATAATTGTATATATTGTTTTAGATTGTTCACACAATGCTAATAAAGCACATTTCTGCATACTTACATAAACACAAATGTCAGTAATTGACACAAAATATATTAAGTCACCCTAATCAAAATTGATTATACCATTTCTCATTTGATTGCCATCACTCCCACAACTATTTATACATGTGTTCATTGGGCAATCTTTACATGCAAAATAGTACAAACATCAACAAATATACTCAGGATCACATAAAACATGTCTACATGTATGACCTCCAACCTATTATATCAATTGAAATTAAAAATTATTTTCAGCATTAAAAACTGAAGTGTATTTGTTCTAAAGACATTTTGTCAAACTATATTGAGAATTACATTATTTTGTGCGGCATAATCTTTTGACTGAAACACTATTTACCTAGTGTAAGCCATTTTGACACAGATATTCAGTATTTAGTGTGCCTTTGTTTATACAATAAGAAAGATATATTCTCCTTTGTTTGTAAGTGGTGTACTCATTGACAAAATAGTTACATTTTGAAACATGAATTTTGAGAATTTGAGGGCGTTTTTGCAGGTGAAAAATATTGCAGTAAACACTTACTGTTGTGGGGTTTGTGTTTACAGTTTTGAGAATGTGTTTTGCCTTTCAGAAATTGTGTTTAAGCGACTGAGAAATACTGTATTAGGCAGAACACCTTTTCTCTCAGTTATATTTTTGAGGCCGATTGCAGACTGGGCAGCGACCTAACAGCGGTGAGGGAGGACTCCCCGCCCCCGGTGGAGAACGGCAGCACTGACCCACGAGCGTCGGACAGCCCTGCTGCTCCCACACCGTTCCCTGGAAGGAGGACCAGGTCCGGCGACCCCCCCCCCCCCGAAGCCCCCCCCCCAAGTAAAAGAGCGATGTTGTGCAGGAAATCAATGTTTACATAGTACTGCAATGAACAGTAGTTAAGGCGTCCAAAATAAATATTACATTGGGTTAATGCACTTGAGTGTAAACTGGATACAAGTGGAACGTGCAGGTAATATTCATCCCACTGCCTTGCCGTCATTGGTGTTAAACTGGCGGTAGTCTCACCTGTCATGTTGGCCTGTGGTGATGTCATGCAGGTGGTTGGCAGCTCCATCTGCACACGCCCTCAGGAGAGCTAGAAAGAGAGAGAGAGAGATTTATTTTTGTTAATTATTATTGTTGTTACCCATATCACTATTACTATTATTATTGATATCAACTGTTATCACCACATGTTATTACTGTGGGATTATTTGTCCTATTGTTGTATATTGTCTTATTGAGTGCTACCTGCACTGCTGTAATAACTGTCAATGCTAACTTGAATTGAGAGCGAGATAGGGGCAGACAACCACCAGTGTGTGGTTACTACAAAGTTGAAAAAGAAACAAACAAAAGCCAGGCACACTGTTGTTGTCGGTTAATAGCTCTGAAATAGTCATTCAGTACATAATGATGCATACGAGTAAGAGACTGCATTTTGTATGTGTGTCCTGGAAAAAGCACAGAAATGCAGTGGATCTGAATACTAGGATAAAAAGGTTATTGCCATGCTAATATTTAATTGGATCACATTTGTGTGTGTGTGTGTGTGTGTGTGTGTGCGCATGCGGCATGAGAGAAATTGACCATTTGTTTTTTTTTTTTTCCATTTTCAATCATCAATCAATCTTTATTTATATAGCACTTTTCATACAAATTCATGTAACACAAAGTGCTTCACACTACAATGTCATTAAAAACAATAGAAAATGAGTAAAAACAATACCAGGGACCCCAGACTCGCTCCCCAGCCACCTCAATCTCAGTCAGAGAATTGAACCCCGAAGACATTGACAGAACGAGCCTACGCACCAACATACCCCAGGCCCCCAAGGATGTGGCACCAACATTTTGAACTAGTATGTTTCACAAGTTCATGTGGAACTCTATCAAGAAGTAATGAAATGTGCTACATCTCAAACACACACTCAAAAATACACACACAGTATACAGTATATACATTATATATACATATATATACATATACATACAAATAAATTATTATAGATTTGACAATGAATATACATGCAGTATATTTTTGGAAATAAATGTATTGTTATAACAAAACCATTCTTAATCTACCTTTACTAATAAGGTAGCTTGAATAGTTTTCTTTAAACTGCATTGAAATAGTTCAAAATTAGATGCCAATTATTTGAAAATGTATGCGTTTTCACAATGTCTATTCTACTGAAAGTGAAGGCAGCAGTTTTCATTTATAGTTTTCATACTTGTTTGGGGCTGTTGTGTTGCTCACTGGGGAAACACTTCAAAGAAACCATTCTATTGTAAACGCACCTCGTTTATAACAAACTAAAGCCTATACCAGAGAGACAGGTACTCACTTAAGTCTCTCTGTGTATGTCTATCTCCAGATATGCTTCATGCTAATGCAGTTCAAATAAGGGTTAGAGGCCAAAACACATACATTAACAGGTGTTTTGCATTAAGATATGCAACACCAAAATGGAATTGTTATCCGGTAGCATACAGTAGGGTTAGACCCACCAACACAAAGATTAAAAGTTTCAAAGTTGTATTATTTATCACATACTCTACACTGGTGATACAATTTTATCTGCCAGTATAATGCAAAGAGCAAGAAAAGTATAAAATGCAGAACTAAAGCAGTAAACAAACAAAACAAAAAAATAAAAAGGAGCAGTTCAAAAATAATCTGTGTATGGTTCATGCTTTGATTATTCAGTTTCAAAACTGAATCTGAAAAAAATAAATCGGTGATGTCCATCAATCCTCATCCGCTTATCGGTGTCAAGTCGCGGGGGCAGCAGCTCCAGCAGGGGACCCCAAACTTCTCTTTACCGAGCCACATTAACCAGCTTTGACTGGGGGATCCCGAGACGTTCCCAGGCCAATGTGGAGATATAATCTCTCCACCTGGTCCTGGGTCTTCCCCGAGGCCTCCTCCCAGCTGAACGTGTCTGGAACACCTCCCAAGGGAGACGCCCAGGGGGCATCCTTACCAGATGCCCATACCACCTCAACTGGCTCCTTTCGACGCAAAGGAGCAACAGCTCTACTCCAAGTTGCTCACGGATAGCTGAGCTTCTCACCCTATCTCTAAGGGAGACGCCAGCCACCCTTCTGAGAGAACCCATTTCAGCTGCTTGTACCCGTGATCTGGTTATTTTGGTCATGACCCACCCTTCATGACCATAGGTGAGGGTTGGAACGAAAATTGCCCGGAAGATCGAGAGCTAGCTTCCGGCTATTGTTACCATCAAACTATATATTATAATGTTACATACAGTAGCCTATAGATGCCTGTAGCTGTCTGGTTAAACAGAGTTGGATTTAGGATTGATACAGAACCAATATATTATGTCTTGGTTTCATTTGACAATTAGTGTAAATAACCTACATATACTGTAGTATCTAAGTGAAAGTATAACATTAACTTCTGAAGAGGGTTCCACACAAAGTATCCAGATTAAAAGTATCACAGCTGCCGTTTGTATAGGCCAAAAGACCACTCTGTTTATGCTCTTTGTTGTAAAAGAGTATTAACCAGATTTGTAGTTAACAATGGAAGTTGTTGGCAAATTACTAAATAGATTAAAATTATGAAATCATTAGTTTTCAAAATGTACCTCAGTTTTGTACTATTGGCAAGAAAACCAGCATGTGTGTGAAAGTGCAAACAAAGCACAGGAGCACATGCAAATCGCTGCTCCCTTGAGCCCTTTGCCAGCTCTGATTGAAGTATTGATCCATTTAAATGCACTCAAGAGTTTTAGCACCTTTTGACACATACGCGCACGCACATACACACACAGAGCCTGGGACATGCCAGTGGAAATATGGACTGAGCAGGTTGTGTACAGTAGCATCAATCTTCCTTGTTCAAGTTACTCAAGCAAGTAGGTGCATTTAAAGGCAGGGTCAGTCATTCTTGCTAACTTCGAGCTCCAGTCAGCTCTGTGAAGCAAAGCGTAGCGCTACGGCTTTGTTGATACGAGCGGTGTTCGCCACTTTGTTTATGTTCCTATTTACGGAGCCAGGGCTGTGTAGAAATCATATGATTTTTTCAACACGCACAGTAAGCTAGCAATCCATTGTACAGTGGCTGTGTTTACCAACATGCAGTTTACCGGCATGCAGGGCATGCGCATGAGAACGCAACCAGGAAGTAATTGTGTTTAACCGTTTACATGGTAGAATTCTTCTCTCAATCGGGTCATAGAATGGTTTATACTACTGCCTCTCTGCTTCGGAATGAAATTTCAATCGGGTTGGCCTTTTCTCTTTTGATCGTGATGTTTATATGGAGCATTGTCTTTCAGGTTGGGCTGTTAACTCGATTCCAATCGGAATAATAGTGTCCATGTAAATGCAGCTAGAGTCATTTGCTCATTAGTGTGTTGTCATTATCATGGTTTTAAGCAAATGAACTGTACTGTGTAATATGAGAGGTGTGATAGGTCAGGGAACAAGATGAGACAACTGCAAACCTGCTGTACATTGATCTGATTACAGCTCTATAACCTGTTCGTGTCTTGCCTTCACTCAGCCTATTTGCAGCAGTGTGTTGGAGACCAGTAGATATGAGCATCATATCAACACAAAATGTATATTTTCAAGTAATTATCAGAAGGAGGTGGAAGATTCGTTATATTGTCAGTTATGCAATCTAACTTGTTAGTTATAAGTAACATACCTTATTACAATGAATCAAATAGTCATCGAAATTGCATTCTTTAAGAAAGCATTTCTGCCTTAAGATATGCAGCTGGTTGTTGCCAAACGGTAGGCAAAGGGTTAGAGTTGTCATAGGTCAACATGCTGCATAGCAACCATGTCTGGATTTGGCCAGCCAGCCAATGAAATCAAGTGCATGCTCACTTCTGCACTGGTCTCTGCTCTGACAAGTCCACACACTGAGATCATTCCCTGCATAAAGGGAAGGAGTCTGCGTCTTCAACGATGTATACCATGTAGCTGTTAGAAAGGCATTAGGATGTCTAGTGCACTACTCTAGTCTGTGTGTACTGGAGCTAATTATAAATACTGGGAAATACTGCAAGTGTATTATACTGCAGCATGTGCAGTGACTGCCATATGTGCTCACATCTACACACATAACAAATATGATCAAACATGCTGCACTTATATCACCAATACACATAGACACACATACTCGTCTGAGAGAGAAAGAGAGAGTGAGAACAAGAGAGAGAAAGAGAGTTAGAGAGAGAGAGAGTGAGAAAGAGAGAGAGAGTAACAGAGAGGGAGAGAGAGAGAGGGAGAGGGAGAGAGAGAGAGAGAGATATGCCTGGCAGGGAGCCTGCTCCTGTGCAGGATTGATAAGAGTAGCCCAGGGAAAGTAAGCCTTGCTTGCATCTCAGCACCATCAAAATGAGACGACACTCCTGGCGCGATGGGGGAGCCATGCAAACGCTAGCTAGAGGCCTGTGGCCCAAGGACGCACACAGCGATACATGAGTACACACACTGTGAATGTAAGCCTACTCATTTGCACGCACGCACACGCACACACACACACACACACACACACACACACACACACACAGCAATGTATTATTGAAAAGTAAAAACTCTTTCAGTCTCTGACTTCTAAGAGCAAGTGTGTTGTATTAAGATATAACTAAAATATTAACGCCTTTTACCTTTCCAAGTTCTCATGTCAAGATGTGACAATTAGGTGTCATCGGTCAGATTTGTTTTTGCCAAATATCATCTCATTTTTTTAACCACACTATTAATAATATATTGCCTGGGTGGATAATGACCCAAATCCAGAAACAGGTTGTTTACAGGACATTGTTTATTATATTTGTACATACTATGCACTTATTATCTTTCTTTAATGTACACAAATTGGGTGTGTATGCATGTGTACGTGTGTGTGCGTATGTGCGCACGTGTGTGTGTGTCAGGGCAGGGGTGCACGTGTGGCTGTGATAAAGTTATCTCTCTGCTGTAGTTCTTTTAACCATTTTATGTGCTTTGTTTCCCCGTCTGTCTTTATTTGCACATGCTTGTGTGTGTGTGTGTGTGTGTGTGTGTGTCTGCGTGTGTGTGCGCGTGCATGTGTGCGTGTGTTGGCAGGTGTGTAGGTGTGTGTGTAGCAAAGGCCAGTGGACTTGTCTGCTCTGTATGAATAATCAAAGTGGTTTCTCTCATCATTAAATCATCGCCTTCCTGGTGGGAGCAGAGAGAGAGAGAGAGAGAGAGAGAGAGAGAGAGAGAGAGAGAGAGAGAGAGAGAGAGAGAGAGAGAGAGAG
>JAODUE010030822.1:0-21474 GCA_027564755.1 Amblyopsis hoosieri
AGAATGTGTGAGTTTTCATAGAAAACATGAAATTGTCTGGGTGACCCCAAACTTTTGAACGGTAGTGTATATATACACACATACATACATACACACATAAACGGTAGTGATGTATATGCTCTAATGTCTCTGATATGATGCAGTTCCTGCAGAGGCGCTTTTTGATGACGTGTGTAATGCTGTTGTGCCGAAACAGTTTCTATGCCTAGAAACACATTAATGCCCACTGCGTGGTAACAAAATGTAGTTTCCATTGTACTGTATTTCGGCATACCCTTCTTTGTTAATAGTTACATATGTATAATTTATTATCAATTCTCAGAAACTACATTCCTGGACAAAATAAGTATCTTGGCAGGAATATAATTATTTCGTCACAACAGCGATCGCGAGAGCCTTTTTCGGTATTGCCGCTGTCCGAGGGTTTCACACAAGCGTAGAGATGCAATTGGCATTAAGTAAAACATTTGGCCAGAAGCCTATTAAATTTCAGTTAGAACAAGATGGAGACTTCTACATGGTTGGATCTGAGGTATGTAGTTAGTTATGTTTGCTTTGATTGTTTACCTTAAATGCCGCATAGGTTACGTTTGTATTACATTCATACCAACATCAGAAGGCCGCAACAGCCTTGCCGAGGATGTTAGTTTTGGAGTTATGGCGACCAGCCGTCTTGATTTAGGCGCTGGTGGCACTTTTAATCAAGTGTGGGAGACGGCGTCGTTTTTCATCAGAAGTCCTCTGCAACATCCCATCTCAAACTCAATGACATTACTGAAACTATCGCGTGGGAAATGGGCGCTGAATTACAATGCTTTGGCGGTGGGACGTCTTAGGTGCCATTTATGGCATTAAACCACCTGTTTTCTGAGTCTCTCGAAAAAATATGTAAACCAGAGGTATACAGCCGGGTAAAAAAATGTAATATACCCATGCTAGCAAACTGCTTTGACTTTAAAATGAGCGTTTACTGTGGCAATATCGAAACAAAGAAATATTTTCTAATGACCACTAGGGGGCTCACTAGGCCTACTTGGATTTTTGGGGCAGCTGCAAAAGCACTGTTTTTGCAGATATACAGACCTAACCACTAACACATTAGACCAAACAACTATAGCATTCAACATTTGTCATTTACAAATTAACATAATGACAATTGCTACAGATTTAATCAGAACAATAAAAACAGCCCCATATGAACATATCCAGTAATGCTATTATGCATGATAGCAGTTTACTACAAGTCTGTCGTCTAACAGTAGTCTGTCTAGTGTCTACTATAGTATGCTGCAGTTGCATTTAATTTAATGCATTCAATTATTTTTTTTATCAATTTATTTTTTAATTTGTAATTCTTTTCAAAAACTAAGTTTATTAATAAAAACAAATGTTTATGCATTATTCCTTATTGTATAGTGAGCCTTTTTATATGTTCTCCATTGTTTTAGGTCGGGAATTATCTCCGCATGTTCAGAGGCTCTCTCTACAAACGGTATCCATCTCTATGGAGAAGGTTAGCCTCAGTGGAGGAGAGGAAGAAAATAGTTGCATCATCACATGGTGAGATTGTGATTCACACACAATAACAGCCTGGTAGGCTGTGTGGCCATCACTGCATCACCTATTGAAAAGGTCCTTGGGACACTAATTGACCTTTTTAAAATATTCAAATTGTTTTCCTTTCACACTCAAGCCACAAGTGTTACTCTGCTGAAAGCTTCAGAGTGTGAAGAAATATTCGAAGGCAATGACGAAAAATACAAGGCAGTGTCTATCAGCACCGAACCCCCAGCCTACCTAAGGTAACAGTGGTCACCTCTCTTCAGATTAGAATGAATCAGTAACGCATCAACTACCTGGATATTCACTTCTTCTCAGCAGTTTATGCAGATATAACCTACCCCATTGGTTCCAGTGCCTGTCACTCATTTACATATGCTTCCAGAGCTAATACGACTAGTATCCACTATCCATGCACAAACTTACGTGTATATGACTTACGTGTGTTGTTTAAAAGGGAGCAGAAGGCAAAGCGCAGCAGTCAGTGGGTGCCCACCCTGCCCAACAGCTCACATCACCTTGATGCGGTGCCTTGCTCCACTACTATTAACCGAAACCGCATGGGTCGCGATAAGAAGAGGACCTTTCCCCTGTGGTGAGAATACCTATTGTTTTTTTTCCATGCAAAGCTGCCAATGCACTAGAACTATTTAAGCCTACAGACCAGCGTGGACTTTATGCCACCTAGGGGCAACATTACACTACAGACAGATAGTTTAACGGTTCTCCTCTGCCGTAGCTTTGATGATCACGACCCTGCTGTGATCCACGAAAACGCCTCTCAGCTAGAGGTGTTGGTCCCAATTCGCCTAGACATGGAGATAGACGGACAGAAGCTTCGCGACGCATTCACTTGGAACATGAACGGTACAACAGCACACAACCACATAATCTTCAGCAGTCCTTCAACTCCTCAGCTGCATTCTAAATGCACTCCCATTGGTCCTGCAGAGAAACTTATGACCCCAGAGATGTTTGCCGAGATCTTGTGCGATGATTTGGACCTGAACCCCCTGGCGTTTGTCCCGGCTATTGCCTCGGCCATACGCCAGCAGATTGAGTCCTACCCCACTGACAGCATACTAGAGGAGCAGACGGACCAGAGAGTCATCATCAAGGTGTTATGGCTGATTACATCTCATTTGTTCTATTATATAGTGCAGAGGTCTTTAACCGTTTTCAGGCCAAGGACCCCTCACTATGTTTCTATTACATATCTTTCATCATTACATTGTTTATTAAACGTAGCCGTATACTTGAGCTAATATTGCGTACCGATTTGGCATTCAGCATAGGATAGCTAGCTTTTGCTCCGCTCCCTGGGTGACCAAATGATTGCACAAGAATTTAAGGATCTCGTCACGGTTGTATTGTATACATTTTCTTATTGTAGGTTATGTTAATGAACAAAATGTTTACTAGTGTATACGGCTACACCACAAGTGCCAACTGTGTGTCTTGTGTATATTTGTCAGCTCAATATACACGTGGGGAACATTTCTCTGGTGGACCAGTTTGAGTGGGACATGTCAGAGAGGGACAACTCACCAGAGACATTTGCCTTGAAGCTGTGCTCTGAGCTAGGCCTAGGTGGAGAGTTTGTCACCACCATTGCCTACAGCATCCGTGGTCAGCTCAGCTGGCACCAGAGGACGTACGCCTTCAGGTAATGCACTGACCGGCAGTCTGCCACGGGGCTTATCGCTCTCACACTGACAAAGGCTTGCATGTTGCTACTACCAAGCTATTTATAGCATTATGCTTTGGTATTCTTTTAAATGCAAATGGAATGTATTACTCTAGTATTAAAGGTAGACTCCTTGGGTTTGTGTCCAGAATTGCCCCTGTAGTTTGGTTTGTAATCTCCCCAGCCAACCACCCACATCTCCATGCTTCCATCTTTTTTTTGTGTTGCTAACCTGTGCTGTCTGGCTTTCTCTCCACTGTCTTGTTCCCTCTAGGTCTGATTTCAGGTCAATATGCTTAAGAATTACTTGAACTTGCCCTCTACCCCTAAAGCTTAGCCTTCTTCACGCACTTACCACCTGCCCTGGGAAGCTGAGTACATTTACACTTCTATCCAACATTGTCTTCATGCTGCACTTCTCAGTTCATCATACAGTGATCCAAGTTACACCAGCCATCTCCAAGTGTGCATGATTAGGCCTACAATCTCCTGTTTTGTTTGGTTTTAAAGGCTGTTCACAATAGTTAAACACTTCCTTGTATTATAAAAATAAATAAAAACCTTATGCTTTAGTATATACTCCCACAATGGTGACAAGGTGTCATAAAGGACCAGTCCTAACAAGCATAACAAACAAGATGTCAATCAATTGCACCTGTACACACCCAGAACTGTGAGGGTGGGCAGGGGTATTACATTATAGGTCACCTAACTTCTAATGTAGTCCAACAGTCAATTGAATTGCCTTGGCTGTGATTTCTCCACAGTGAGAACCCTCTCCCGACAGTGGAGATTGCCATCCGTAACACGGGAGATGCAGACCAGTGGTGCCCCCTGCTGGAGACACTGACTGATGCAGAGATGGAAAAGAAGATTCGTGACCAAGACAGGAATACCCGGTAAGAAAACCAAGAGTTACCAAATGTAGGGATGCAACGTTTGACTGGGTAGTGACCGAATTTGGCTGATTTTCACCTTGATCTGCACCGACTGGTCGATCAGTCTAAATATAGCAAGTTATGTGCCCTATCTAACGTATATATGCATTAGGATCAGTTTTTGTTCAGTAGGCTAGGTCTGTGCTGTAGCATGGTGTGAAACACATCTGGTTTGGAAATTCACAAATAAGAGAAATGTAATTCAATTCAGTCTGCAACACTTGAAAAGCTTTTGTTGGTAGGCTAAATGGAGACCGCTTGAATTCAAAACCTCAAAATGTATTTGAAGTGTAACTGCACCGTAACATTTATTTTTTGCGCTGTAAACAAAGTAATAGAATTTATCTGTCATGAGACACATTAATGCTGGTGTTAATATTGACAAAATTCCCATTTTTATAAAAATCTGCATTTTATGGTCTGAAAACTCAGTAATATCTGTTAAATCAACCCACGACCTGGCTGGCTACTTACTTACGGTACACTCATGTCATCAAATTAAATGTTAATGTTGATGGGGGGCCCCTCTCAGCCCCTCCACTTCCCTCATTCAGCTCCTTGATGCATTTGTCCAATTTGTAATGTGTGGGCTCAGAGCTGGAGTGCAGACTTTTACACTTATATAAACTTATAGATCTAGGTTTGAATCAAACTGCTACGCTAGCCTATTCTAAGGTTTAGAATATATTCTATCGTATGGAAGAAGCCTACGAGAAGTATGCTATGCTTTCCATTTGTGTTTACTGGATCATCACTGGCTAATGCCTGGATATATAGATGGATTTTATTTTCAATGGACCTTTTGTAAAGTGTGTTTCTTGAATGTTTGTGTGCAGGCGCATGAGACGACTTGCCAACACGGCACCATCCTGGTAAAGACACGAGACACATCAAATTGTCCACAAGTTGATGCTCCGGACACATTTAAAGAAATGCTGATGTAGAACCCTGCTATATAGTTGTCATTTCTAATTTTGGGTTAACTGTTCCTTTTGAAGACGTAATTTACTATCAGTGAATTACGCATCTGGACATTCCTACACATGCACAAACCATATTCTCCTACATTTATACACCACTTTCAATGTCTGCCATTAAAATGTAAGTAAATGTTGCTAGATTGTAAGTTGACATGAGACCCTCGGGTTTGACATTTATAACAGACCACTGTCTTTCACTAAACGCGATGATAGTGCTGACCATTATATGTATTGATATGTAATCTAGAATGATGTAAACATTTGTTGTTGCTTGCCTTTTTTTTATTGCCACTTTGTCAGCTTTTTCTAATAAAAAGAAAATATGTTATTGTTTGCTATAGATGCTAAACATGCTATTCTTAGATTTTGAATTATGCTGATATTGTATTTGTTAATCTAGCCTTGTTAGACCTTCCTGATCCTGTGAGCTACACACACTTTGCATTATAAGTCTCTAAATACAGGTGAGAACACAGTCTACGGGTGTGTAACGGTTCTGACACTGAAAACGTCCACGTTTTCATGTCGCTGTTCCGGAAGACAGAACCGCGTACACACACCCAACCTGCTACAGGTGCAGCATGTTGAGCTCTCATATACATTGCTACTGTAATTCAACTACAATTTTCATTTCACATTTAGCTCAACGTAAGATTAGAACTACTTCTAATCAAGGCCAGAAAAATAACCCCTAGTACGCATTAAGATGCATTGAGACCTGATCGCTCACATCACATTCAGAGATGGTCAGACTCAGAGCCACTCATGGCAACATTCTTTTGGCAGTGTGCTAATGTGTCCTGGGTCACAATGAAGCACCGGGTTTCATGGCAATCGGTGCAGCACAAGAGAAAGCCACTCTCCTTTGTTACTTTATTTCCACAGGACTAATGCATAAGGTTTGTTCACACAAACCTTAGAGCTGGCCACTTGTGATCAGATCACAACTATGCATGTTAATGGGAGGTGTGAACAAGGCCTTTCTATGCTAATTAGTCACATATGCTCTTATAAAAATTGGATAAATGTATGGCTAATATATTTAAAATTGAATATTTTAGAAAAAAAAATGCACCTCTGTACATGAATGGAGAGACTAGCTGTAGAGACAAAACTGTTTTTTGAACCAGGGGGGTATTTCAAGAAGCAAGCTCAGGATATCCAGGAGGTGGTCAATTCACCTACCGAGCAGGGACTGCTTAGGAGCTATAACAATAGCGTTATGATAGAAAAAGCAATACAGTTGTGATACAAGGTAAAGACGGCACTGCTAAACCCCACCCCCTTTCCCTGTGTGCATTTGTGTTCAAGGCATAGAACTATACAGTATGATTCAGTGTAGTGACGTGTGTGTAATGGCGTAACAAGGCAACAGAGGGCCCCAATGCAGAGTGGTGAAAGCGGGCCCTTAACAAGATTTTTTGAAGAAAGCCGTTTCTATATTTAACCCAATTTAAACGTCAACAGTGCTGCAACAGCGCTGCAGGAGAATTCCTATAAGCATTTAGGAGATCAGAGGTAGGCCTAATATCAATAGGCTACATATGCATTGTCAGAAGGTTATAGATTATCATCTCCCGACGTTTCGATTTAGTAACTAATGGTTTTTCAGGCTTTTCTAAGTCTTTCTACTACTGTAACATGGCCTACAATCTTAGTCTAGCCTAGGGATGTGCAGTTTAATTGAATTTTAATTGTGATTTCTATTTTGGCTCATAAGTACTAAAGGAAAGGAAAAACTATTATTTTGCACATTACGTTTTGCAAGTAAGCTCTTTTTTTGTCTTGTGTTGTGAATGGAAGGCACATGCTCACTTTTGCCCATTACAGGGTGAAATTAAGACATTTCATAGTTAAAATTGTTTTCACTGTTAATTTGTTTGACTGTTTAGATGCAATAAAGGCCAGCTCTTTCCAATGTCAATGAGTATTAAATAATCGTGATTTTATAATTAACCAAAATAATCATGATTACTTTTTCCATAATCGAGCAGCCCTAGTCTATCCTCACAAAACATTTCTGTTAAAGATGCTCCATTGACTTCAATTCAAGCTTTTGGTCCCAATGCTCGCACTCCACAGCAGTTCACTTTGTGTCAAGATCTGTTAACCCTAATTACAATCCCATCCAAATGGCGAAAAACTGCTTGTTCACAGAAAGCTTGCCCATGATCCTGTGCTCGTACCAATGAGGTACTGACAGCTCTATGTTTGTTAGCATGTTTTATCTGTAGAATGTTGTAGCCTATTCTAGAAGTGAAAGGGACATTTTGTGGCTTTACCTAAAACTCACTCGGACCAGTGGTGTTTAGATTTTTTTTTTTTTTAAACATTGTACCCACTTCAATCTATATGGTACAAACTACAATGTGTGTGTATGCATGCATGCATGCGTGCAAGTTACCATCCTAAATTAAGAGTGCAATATGTATGCTGATGTGACGGAGATCGTCCGTCCCCCTCGGGGAATCGAACCCCGATCTCCCACGCAGAGAGCGGACGCTCCTACAAGGCAGGCCAAAATGAGGTGTTGGAGAGTGAGGATTAACTTACTGCACAGCTACCTGCTGGCCACCGTTACACTGACACAACCAAGCTCAGAACAAATGAGCCTACAGGGCTTTTGGCAAAACGACTCACCACTGAAGACCACAAGGAAGCGTACACACAACCTTTTATAGATCTATTCTGACAGCAACCTTAAAAAAGGTGGAGTCAGCTATCTTGGAGGTAGATTGTTGATATGTATCATTCAAAACAAAACATCTCTCACTTCAATATCATAGGGTGCTCCCGCAGAAGCTCTGCAGCCCCCAAACTGAACATGCATTGCCATGGCTGGGAGGATAGTGTGTGGTGCGGTCTGCACCACTTTGTAGTCCCATTTACACTAGGCTGCGTGGAACACAACTCCGGATAAAAAAAATTTAAACACACACACGCGCGCGCACACACACACACACACCCTTTAGAATAGATACGTGTAGCCATACGGACACTGGTCACCATAGATATATGGATCCAGCCCAACAATAGGGCCAATGCAACACCACAAAGACAGGATTACCATGTGTGCTTTAACTCACCAAAGCGGCGGGCTGACCTGAAGAGCCATCCGTCCTCCTGTGCTCACCCTCGTGCTGCCTTTGAAAGGCGGCGCGGCGGTTCTTCCGCTGTGCGAACCTCTCGATGACTTTGGGGGTGAAGTGGTGTAGCTGTTGAAGCAGCTGGCTCTCGATGCACAGCATGGCCAGAGCGTTGAGCCGCGGATGTCCCGTGGCGTTGCGAGTGAACGCCTTTATTTTGGCCAAGGTGGACAAGGTCCTCTTCGTCTCCGACGTCATCATAGGAGCCGTTATGACCAGCCTCAGCAGCCTGACTGTCTCGGCAAAAGCCTCCTGCAAGTTGTTCTCGTGGATGGACTCCAACAGCGACAGGGTCGTCTCGCCGGTGTGAAGCGCCGTGTGGCGGTACAGAGTGGTCAGCTCAGCTTTCAGCTTCTCCTCGTTGCCCCCAGGCCACAGTTTCACGGCACAGTTCAGCTCAAATGTGGGGAAAAAGGAGGCGAACTGTGGGAAGAGCGCGCAGTCCAGCAGCTTGGCGGCGATCAGATAGTCGCTCTGTGAGAACCTGTGCTCCACATGAGAGGTGATGGCATCGCACGCCCCCTTCATCGCCGCAGCGGTGTTGGTTACGCGCCGCCCTGGCTCGTCCGCTCCATCGTGAACGGCGGCTGCCAATTCGTCAGCTTGCTGACGCAATTTCTGGACATTCTCCTTGAAATTGGCGAGCACTCTGCTAATCCCAGGTGCGTCAATGTTCCGTTTCAGCAGAGTCCTGTGAAAAGCATCCACTTTTGGCATGAGCAAGGAGAAGAACTCCAGCAGCTGCAGAAAGGCTCTGTCCCGGAGTTTCTTAGACAGACCGTACGCCTCACTTATAGTGGCCTCGTCCCACCCTGGCTGTGTTCGTATGTCCTCCATACACTGGAGGAGGGCAGCTCGGTTCTCCCAAACAGCATTGGCAGGTTTGCTTTTGGCCCAATGTGGCCAGTGTGGCCTTGGAACGCGCTTCTGTGTAGTCCTTTCTAGAGCAGCGGCTCGTTTTGGAGAACCACAGAAGAAATTGTCAAAAGCAGTTAAATCTGCAAAAAATACTTTCAGGACACTTAACCGTGCTGAACAATGTTGCTGCAAGGTTAGGGACAGCTGGTGGGCGTAGCAATGAACGAAATGGGCATGTGGGTATGTCTCTTTCATTAACTTCTGTACCTTATGTATGTTGGTTACAGCCGCACCATCATAGGTCTGAGCTATCAGCTTGTCTCTCAGCTTCAGTGGTTCCAGTACAGACTTGATGCTATTAGAGATTCCCAGTTCAGTTTTATCTTTAACTTCAAGAAACTCCCAAAACCTCTCAGTCACTGTATTGTCAGGCAACACATACCGCAACACAACCGCTATCTGTGATTTAAAGGAGACATTAGTTGTCTCTTCTGCCTGTACCGCGACAAATGATGTCTCGTCCACTTGCTTGGCTATCTCCTCCCGGTACACTTCATACATACAGTCTAACAGTTCGTTGTGTACAGTGTTTGATGTCCCTTTAAAGATAGGCTCAGCGTCATAATGTCTCTGAAGCCTCGAATCGCTTTCACACATCGTTTCGAAAATGCATCTGAATATTTCCGGATTCAGATTATCTGTCCACTCCCCGTGACCCCGCAGTGCTGTTTCACATTTTCCACACAGTTGAATACATGTTATTATCCGACTGAGCACGTACCTGTTCTCCTCCACCTGTTTGTTATGCTGATCAGTAGAGCGCCGATATGCATCGTTAATTCGGGCAGCGACTTTGACTTTTCCAAAGATGGCCAATTTCACAGCATTGTCCAGATGACTCCCGCTGCTCTCATGTTTTCCAATTCTTTCAGAGAGATGTTTTAAATCTCTGTATCCTGTCCTTGACCAAGTACCATCTCCTCCAAATAGCAGACACGGAAAACAGAAGAGCGCCTTCTTTTGTATGCTAACAGTTAGCCAATTTTTCTTGGAAAACCACGATACCTTAAACCCGCGGTTACTTTTACCATTCATTTGACTGATGGCAATATGATCTGGCTGGTGTGCACCAAGCTGCTTTACTTCCAATTTCTCCTTGAAATTAAGGTTGTCAAACCCACGCTCCAGTAAAAAATCAACCTCGTTCATTTTATCAAGTGAAGTTAGCTGGTGTTAGCTAAGAAAGTATGTAATCGCTCTTCCTCGCAACTAATGTTGGCGTCAGAAAGACATATATAGCCAATCAACTCAACACATTTAAAATAATGCTTTAGTGGGGCTATGGGATGTCAGCCCCACTTCTACAATCATACCCTGCTTCTCGGGGTGCGTTCAAAAGACTGAACGTTTACTATGTTCAGCAAACATTTTTAGATTTTTCCTTGAAAACTACTTTCCGAAATGTTTGCTGCGTTTTATGGGCGTGGCAAGCGTTGCTCAATGCACATGAAGGGCTAATTGTGAGTATGTGTAATCATCACTTAATTAGCTTACTAGAAGGCAAATTAACACATTTAGAGATAATTTAGGCTATCTGAAATGCATGCTGTTTCATTCTGGAATGTAATTCATGCATTTTCATTAAATTAAATAAAAAATATTAATACCAGTAGGCCCCAGGTTAGCACACAAGCAATTGTGGGCAGTAGGCTACTAACTGAGATGGTTACTACTGCCATCACTTTGTGTGCATCTGTAGCCTACAGCTGAAACAGAACAATATACAACAGTAAAACACAAATTTATTTTTTATTGTTCTTAGCTCAACTCCTCCTAGGCTAGCTCAACTCCTCCCATCTTTATACCCTGGCTTTAAATATTTCATTTTCATTTGTTGAACGTAAAGTCAACGTTGCATCATCTTGAATACAGCTATCAACAATTTGTCTTCTTTCTTCGTGTTATTTACGGCAGATTAGACATGATCCATTGGCGCATTACTGCCCCTTGCTGTTGCTTTGGTGTACAATCCACTTCAAGGCTTTTGTAACTGCATTTTTAATAGGATTTCTCCAAGCAAATTCTGAATGCAGATTACTGGCACTCATTAATCTAGGATTTCACTCCCAAGAGTTGATTCTTTGTTTTGTTTTGCACAGGTCATTATGCCACCTGTCAATATGCCTATGTCCTATTGACCTGCCCAAAAATAAAACAATAAATACATGTAACAGTCTAGGGTGAACAACTAACTGTTCTAAAGGAACAATCCAACATTTCGTCCAACTGTATAGGCCTTGTAAACACTTGCTTTGTTTGAAAACTGTGCGTGTGTCGTTGGGGGAATTTCAGGGAGAGCGGGGAGCGAGCTGCGGGTATGGGGCGCCAGTCACAGGCTGAACTATGTAAATCTTTAAGAGATAAGAATGTGCTTTTAAACTCAAGAGTGCCTAGTGAGCAGATTGCATTCCGCTCTACTCCTCCCCTTTCTACTCTCTCTGCTCAATCACTGTTGAACTGGCAGGTCCTGACTTGAATATGAGGAGATCCTGTTCTTATGAGATGTCTCTCATCAATGCTTTTAATAGGCTATATTAGATAGCCTATATGACACAGACAAAGGGTGGAGGTTTAGCACGTGCTGGAGCTATAGCCACTTGTTTAAGACTGAAGACTAGCCAAATATGTTTTATATGAGCATACCTTTATCTGAACATGTACGGTCATGTTTATCCCCCATGGGAGTTCCTGCTGCTCTTATTTCAGGTGTAATTTATCTGCATTGTTACTAGGCTACTCTCCTCTTGTGATTAAAATACATTAGAAAAGCAAGTCAACAAGCGTAGTGTATGCCTATTTAGTTGACTGAAATATTATATTTAATCTACAGAAAGCAGAATTTTCTAGATGCACAAGCAGTGAATTAAAGAGTAAATTATAGATAAATCCATATAAAAAGTTAATTTGGAAAATGGGTGGTTTCTATGGCTGCCAAGCATGTTTAACAAATAAAAAAGGTACATTCCTTGCTCATGATAACGAATGCACAGCCAATTATGGTATCATTAAAACCAGCAATTAAATAGATGCAAGTATGATCTACAATATGCATTGTGTAAACATCAATGTCACGGTTTGTCACAGTAAAGTCAAGGTCATGGTTTGAAAACAATACGTTCACTTTAATGCAAAAATACATCGCATTTATATAAAATATTTACATGAGTTAGGACATAGTTAAAACATGAGCATAGCCTATCAGGCAAGTCGGAGTATATAAAACTTTCAAAACTGTAGTATTGACAAGTTCACATTGTCATTCTTACATTTAAATTGCATCGTTTACACATGTAACAGTCCATTATCACTGCATTTTGCAGTCACTAGCAATCTAATCAATATTTCAAAAGTATCAGTGTCCTGCACTGATAACATAGCACCTTGTTTTAAAATTACCCTATACAAAACACATGAAAATGACCATACTAAGTAATACAAGTATTTTCCCCAACTAATTTACCAAAACAAATTAAATCACATGATAGAGATCAATATAATCTCTGAATGTGAAAGCATTACTATACAATTAATATGTTTATAAAATGGCTTCTGTATATATCAAGTTGTTCTTTAGCAATTGTTTCATATTTTCTTGTTTACTCAAAAATTATACTTATGTGGAGAGAAGCCATTCAGTTAGTATGGTGGTAATTAAGTGAACAGGAGTAAGAACATCAAAAGGGTTAGATATTGTAATTTTACACTAATCACATTATTATTAATATAGGCAGATCCCTGTGACAGTCAACAGTCCAATTTAAAGGTTTATTCCAGTCTACTTGACCATTCACTACCGTTCTTTGAACATACAGGTATACATTTAAACCTTAGCCATGTGGTGAGGCAGTGCAGCCAAAGAAATCCACACCGATGTTGCGTGGGTATCCTTGAAGAACTCTCATCTCCACAGGGTCAAACGTCCAGTAGTTCATTCCACTCAGGAAATAAACATTGCCTGCTAGGTTAAAAAGAGAAGGCCAAGGTTTGATGAGAGTGGGTTAAAATGGAAAGGGCCAGTTATCCTTACATATAATATAATAATAATAATAGTAATAATAATAATATAATTTAATTTAATTTTTAAACTGTTCATACATTTTTACTGCTGTCTGGTTTGTGTGTGTGTGTATACATATGTAATGTATGTACAGTATGTGAATGTAGGCATGCCATGTGTTTATGCCATGTTTTTCCAAGTCATAGCTCAGGAAGTTTGAAAACCATCACTCACGGGCATCACTCCTTCTAATATGACCTTAATATGTTGGAAAAAATAGTTGGAAAACTATATGCCCATACATCAGTTGTACTCAATCTTACCATTTCCATCTCGAAAAGCTGCGTCAATGTTGCTGGGCATCCCCCTCCAGTCTCGCATGCTGAAAGGATGATGTGCATCCACACGGTTCTCTTGTGCACTGAAGCGCCAATAACTGCCTGATTTTAACAGATATATGTTTTGACCTTGGTCTCCCCATGGTACAGCCGCTTGGATGTCTGTGACAGGCAGCCCCAAACGCTGCACTGACTCTGGCCCTGAAATCCTCCTTTCTGCATCAAATACCCAGTAGCTGTCACCTGTGCACAAAGAGACATAACACAACACGATATAAGGAGATGGGTTGTCTGTACATTAAAAAGGCACACTGCTTGATTTGGCTCCAGAATTGCTTTTTTTTCTCGTATGGTTAAAACCAGCGTTACAAAAACTTGGCTTTATTTGGTGTTAAGTCTTGTTGTGTTAAGTCAAAGCCTGGAAAAACCATGTCTGTATTTGCAAGCTCCACAATGTCTTCCACTCTCCATATCAGTGGAAAAATTATTAATTTGACATGGAGGCACAGCCATGGTGTCAATCAAATCATCAGCAGGTGTTTAGACCATCTAACCACAACAACGAATACTGGATGGTGATTTTCAAACACAGGTGCTAGCTGACGATTGGACCACCTTCAACCATACAGAACAAAACACACGTGGACGTTTTCACAGATTACAAGAACCCATTTCCAGACATAATCATAAAACACAAAGCACACAATGGCAAAAGAATTATTCCACCTAGTGGTTGGAAATGGCTATTGCGTAAATCTATTTTGTAATTAATTTAGTTAAATAGCACATACACTGCATTGCATTGTAAACAGCACACTACATAAGAACAACACATCTCCTAAAGTTTGGTACTAACTGGTCCAACAGTCTGAGATGATTCATGTGAAAAGCACACGTAAGAAGCGGCCTGAAACCAACCTTTAATGAACCAGATGTTGCCTGACTCATCTTCATAAGCTGCATCGATGTACTCAGGAATCCCTCTCCAGTGGCGAGAAGCCAAGGCTGGATAACCTGCTTGCAAACGCCCGTCGCGAATACGCCACACAAATCGAGACTTAAAGAAGAACAACTCTCCCCTGATCATGGACACGGCATCAAAGTTGGTCCTACAGGCGTCTGGCTGTGAAACATGTCACCAGAAAAGAAGAACGTAGGTATTTGCACAATACAAGACTTGATTATATTCTGTTTTCCAAAGAATGCATCTTTACCAGCCATCTGACCACTAGAGACGTATATTGAGCTCTCTCCTGACCTCATAACACACATACACTGGTTAATTTAAATATGTAATAACTAACATAGTTCAGTATAATTTATAAATAACACATGTGTAAATAGACCTAAGCGTTACAAATGTCTACAGATGGCATAGTCCATTATAAAAGTCATAACAACCATGCACATACGGGCACATACCACTCCAGTGTCGATTTCATTAGTCTCTGTGATGTCGGGTGCTGTAGGCTGGGGTGGCCCATATAGGTGTTGGATGCCATCTTTGTCGTCCTGGCTCAGCTCCAGTGGGTAGGAGAAACTGTAGAAAGGTGACATCACAGCACCGGGCACCAGGGAATGCTGGAGACCCAAAACATGGCCGAACTCATGTGCTGCCACTTGCAGCAGGTCTGTTCCTGAGAAATGTAGAATGATTTGTACATACAATGGTATCAATAGGTTTTACACTGTAGATAACAGCCACGTTTTAAAGGCAGACATGACAAATGTATCAGGTTTAATATTTACCTGTGACATTATTGATACATTTAAATACATGTTTAATGTAATGCTGATACATTTTACATATCCTTTGCTACAGGAAAACCTATATCATGCATCTTGTTAGGAAATTGAGTAAATAAGAAGAGATTCCTCTGAAATGTACGTACCCACTTCATTGCCCAATGTCCAGTTCTCATCATAGTCAAAGTGGATGTCCCCTTCTCGGTGTGTCCGAGGAAAGAAAGCATGAGCCAGTATTCCTCCGGCACCGTCAAATGGTAACTCATCTCCATGCCAGTACCTTTTCGAATGGTAGTACGTTGCGTTACTTTCTTCCTGGATATATCACAAAGACCCACCCTGTATGTGTTTGATGGAGGTTCACCATACCTGTTGAAATCAATAATGATGTCAGCTTTTCCACTGGAGACTTCTGTGAATGTCAGAGGGCTGACCTCACTCCAGACACGCAAGGCATCCCGAAAGACACCACGCACTTTGTCCTGGCTCATCTGCCACGGGAAACGCATGATCCTTGTGGATACACATGCACACATCTTGCTATTATCACTGGCCTAACCTTGGCTAACTTCTCATCTCTGATCCTTTACACTGTCCTAAAGAGTAGGGATGACACCATAACTTTGTGGACAGCATTGGTATAGCCTCACAAATATTGAAAGTATTAATATGACTTAATTATTCATTAGTTATTAGTATATTAAATAACTAATATTATTGAAAACATAATACAAATGTCTCTAAAAACTGTGTTTTTAGAGAGAAATGTTAGAAATAGTTATATAAGTCCATAATTTTAGCAAATTCACTATTGCCTAAATGCCTAGATGTCATATAGCACGATGTTACTGAAAATCCGATCCTTGGTATGTTGGATCAGACCAAAGAGCAAAAGTCTCAATCTTACATGCACCAAAAAAGCTGCTCATAATGACTTTTAATGCATTCTGTCTACAGTGCATGTCGTGTAGCTGAACACCGCTGCAAAACCAAATATGGACGTCTTACTTGTAGGTGAGATCTGTTTTATCCCAGCGTCCTCCAAAGAGCACAAAGCGCTTTCTGCGGTGTTGTTTTGTATAGGCTCTGTCTTTCTGCACGTTGTAGGTAGACATGTCCACCTTTGACCTGGAATAGTCTGGAACGCCACAGCGAGGACGCGTCCACAACTTCCTTTCATCTTGGGTGGACACTATAGAGCTCATGAGATGATGGTCCTCATTAAGAGTGTCTGGTTCCAGTCCACCTATATTCTTCAGGTCATCATTATTCTGAGGCCAGCCCTGTAAAAACAAACATGCTTCATCCCTAACACAATCATTCACTTCCAATGACTGTTTCAACCCATATCATCTTTCTTTCTGCTATCACTAATACAGATGCAGATATATTGAGAAGGCTGAGAAGTGTGAAAAGGTGAAATACACCTACTGCTGGCAAGTTGGCAGCATAATATGTTGTGATGAACAATCATGCTCCATTTCCCAATACTTGCCCCAGTGCTGCAATTGCTGTTGTTGTTTGTGATGTCACAACTCACAAAGGAGCTCCTAAGTGAACATTATAGTAACCCAATAACACAAGTAATTTGGTTGATCATACAGCCTGAACTGCTGAGAGCGCTGTCTCAAGCATGTGGGGGCAGCCTATGATTTCTGTAGTAATTGGGTTCCAAACCACCAGACCCAACAACATGGTTTTGTGGTTGTTGGGAGTGAGGTTAGAAAAGTATTGGGTGAGGAAATGTAAGTAGGTGTAGAATTGATGCTTTCTGGCATCGATAGGCTGCATGTAGCCAGGGGTCATTCTAGATACATACATGCTGTATCTAGAATGTGATTTGTTCTATAAACAGGGTTCTTCTTTAATTAGAAGCACAGATTTATTTCAGTTTTAAATAAGGAAATTCAGAGCTCATTGTAAAATTACAACAAGATTTAAAAAAATAAGTAAATTAAATTACATTAAAAAAATATTGTATATTCAGGCTTACTGCAAATACATGTATTCTATTGCAATTGTAGAATACTATAGAATGATATTAAAGTTCAGTATATCTGTGTACTTGTTGAGTTTGACCTAATATATGAGAGCAAACAACGTTGTGTGTTTCCACATTGTGTCAATAAGAAACAAAAAGACACCAGATCTCATGATTCTCCTTTTCACAAGAGGTAGACTCATCATTGACCATTAGACTTGCCAGCCCCACTGGTGTTGCATGGCGACCAAGCAGCTAATTTCACTGTACAGGACTTTACACAACGGTCCCAAGCGTCACACCCTCATGGGGAGTCATACTGTGTCTACCATCCACTTTATATGATTGCCTGTCTGATTGTGATCGGTGTGTCTCGTCGTCATAGTTAGATGTTAGACAACGCCAAGAGGCTCACAGCTAACCTGAGCAACAGGAAGCAAGAGGTTAGTTCAAACACATGCTTAGAGAACCATCTATGACACAGCAGCAACACTCACCTGCGGCAGTGGGTGCTGACATGTACCCACACAACAATGAGGCTACTGTGCACCCATGCAAGCCCATGCAGCCCCGACAAATCAACAGATGAGCATGTATACAGTACAGAGCACAACAGAGTTGCAGGTGTGACATGATTTGATACATGAAGGGGGTCTTTGTTGATGTCATTCACATGTGTACACTCAAAGCACGTATGCAGCACAAAAGAACGATGCAGTCGTGCTTACACACAGCTATAAAGCCCAACTAGCAGATGTGTGGAAATCCCCCTGCCACGCATGCAGTGAGGACCACACAGCTCAAACGCAGCGTGTGGCATAGAGCCCATGCATCAAGGATTCTATTGTTAAGCAAACACCTGTCTTCATTTAAAGGTACACTCTTCAACTGCGTTATAGCGTGCCTATAGAAACCCAGATTCCCAGCTCACTGTTTATATCTGATCTGTTCACATCGCTGAAGGCACATCATCACATGAGACTATAAGCTCAGGGGCTCTCAGCACTCAGTGATAGGGCAATCTTTTTGTAATGATGATATGAACACAAGGGTAACTCCAGACACAAATCCATGTGTCCCTTTAACATTTTACATTTCAAAGTCTATAAAATGATTATAGCACATACAGTTTAAAGGCCAAACTAAAAATGTGGCTTAATAACCTGTTGTAATAACTTGTAAATAATACTGAAATAGTTAATAATAGACAGCAAAATAGGTAAATATTCACTATTTTTTGTTAAAATTCATACTAAACTTAATATACCATGACTGTGAATATAAAGATTGTACATTTTCGTTTGCATGTTATAATGTTCTTCTGCTGCACAAGTAATTATTATTTACACATAATGTACATGTGCAAGGCGCTGAGGCTGCTAAGCGTCTGCCTGTTTTCCTGGATGTCTCCCTCTGTAAAGTAGTTATCTGTCGCGTTCCTTCTTTTCCCTGAGTCAGCGGAGAAGCTACTTGTCTCCGCCTGCATAATCTCACTCTCTCACTCACTTTGTAAACAGGGGAGAACAAATTGACAGTGCTAATCCTTAGCTGGAACCGGGTTCCCATCTCGCTCCAGACTTATAGTCACCCATAACATTTTCAGTGCAAAATGCAATTGTTGTCTATACATATTTAAAAGTGTGATTTATATATTTAATGGATAACTATACAAATACACACACCATTTCCTCTCTCTCTCTCTCTCTCTCTCTCTCTCTCTCTCTCTCTCTCTCTCTCTCTCTCTCTCTCTCTCTCTCTCTCTCCACACAAACGCGCGCACGATCAGCCTTTAAATGACCTCCGCGGACAAACAATAAAACAATTACGAGCAAGCATGTTGCCAACAATCTCATCGTTACCCTATAGTGCAAACATGCCAAGCCTTTTGGTAAATAACCCCACATTGGACTCAAATTTAAAAAACAAACGCATTTATGGACTTGAACTTGAACATTAAACGAACTTTAGGCTATAGGCAACCAAAAATATTTAGTGTGTTCAATAAACATCGCTGAAACATCAAATCGGCTACTGCTTTAAAATGAAATTGTATGAAAACAATAGGCTACTACTTGTCACACTTTTACACATAATTAAGACACATTTAAATATAATTGTATGTAGGCTATTATTGTGTGAACTCAAGAAATTTTAGATCAGAGAAAAAAACTTTTCAATTAACAGAAGCGATATTTTGGATTCACTTACGTTGGCCCCTTTGTATCGGGTAATTGATGTCCTTTCGTGCAACGGCATAGAATGAACGCAGAGCAGAATTTCTAAGTGGAAGATGCTGCTACAAAACACCAAAACCCTCATCATATGTTCTTTCCACAAAGACGCGTAAGGGACACAAAGGGGAAAAAAGAGGATGTCGTCTGAGCCCTTCTTGAGGAGAGCAGAACTTCTCAAGCGCTCACGTGATTTTAACCCTTTGTAACCTTAATGGAAATGCTTGAACTTGATTTGAGAGACTTTAGCCTATTTCCAATTATATTATGGCTCCCAATTATGCGAGACATTTATCAAGTCAATTTTATATTTGATTTTATATTTTCTCCCTTCAAACATTTGGACAAATGTGGACGCCCATTTATAATATTCATATTATCTTTCATAAACATCAATGAGGTAGGCTATATTTATTAGTAGTCTAGTAGCCTACCTGTATCCTAACAGTAGGCAATACATATGTTAAATAGACGTGCCTTGTTTTGTCATAATGTCGTAAAGCCAATAACATTCAATTAGACGATAAATGGGTAAAAATAAATGCCAACGAATTAAAGCAGCCCCAATTTGAAGGCTATGTCGGACTGTCACAGACAGTTGTCCCGTTTTGTGTTATTCATAGTGTAGAGCATTAGATGTCGCTGCATCTCAACGTGTAGCCTGTACAGTGATAGGGACATAAGGTCGGACATGGGAGAATGAGAAGAGTTGTAGCCCTACAAAGAAATATGTATAGGCTAATCTGAGGGGGGGGGGGGGGGTCAAATGTGTCAATAAAGGTTAAGGGAGTTGAGGAGGCAGAAAAGAGGAAACTACTGTAGGCTAGGCTAAAAATTGAAGATAGGATAGGGAGAAACACCAGATTGGTTTTTGGGAGTGTTTTCAGGAAGAGGCAATGGAGCTTGAATATGGATTTGGAGACTTTGAGAGAAAGAGGGAGAGAGAGAGAGAGAGAGAGAGAGAGAGAGAGAGAGAAAGGGGGGGGGGGGTAGTAAGAGAGAGAGAGAGAGAGAGAGAGAGAGAGAGAGAGAGAGAGATTATGAGAAGTAGCTAATCTGGGGTAATTTGGTGCAGGAATTCACATTAGTGGTGGGTGAGAGAGCACAGGTCATGGTTAAGGAAGACATTAGTTTTAATATGATAGACCTATGATTAACAGGAGTAAGGTGACAGGGTGGCTATACATTATAATATGAATGAGTATAAAAATAGTATGGGTGCCTGTATGTGTATTTATTATTTTTTTTTTTTTTGTTTTTTTGCTGATCCACACTCCGGAGCAGTAGGTGGCAGTAATGGATCAATGACATGAAAGGTGTACAATCACAATAAACTGAAATGGCCACGAAATAGAATACACTGCTAACTGGTTATATTAGCATTAATGTTTGACGATGGCGCCTTTAGATTTGGAAAAGTATGTAGATATAGCAAGACACTGTAAATATTTGCCAGAGAATGATCTTAAGGTGAGACTAAACCAAGCTTTGTTTAACGTTTGTTTGGGTGCGTTTGGACTTTTTCGTTAAAGGTAATCTATCCACATGTCCATTATGTACGGTAAGGTACTGTACCGTAGTTAGACAGCTACGGTACGGTAATTGTAAAAAAAAAGATGAATTATTAGCGCTTGCACTCATATTTGACGGCCACTATGTTACGTACAACCAACATAAAGCCGTATTAAGTATTACCGGTGTTGTGCCAAAAAGTGATTTCCTGACAGAAAGTGATTTTGCGCTCTCCTGCGGAAGGCTGAAATCACTTTTTGGCAAGCTGAAATGTGCATTATGTATTGGATATAGTCAACAGATATAAAGGCCTGATTGAGCTATAAACTACCTAATATAACCACCATGCATAAAAGCAAGTACTTTTGAGGCAGAAACAGCCTGTGTGTCACAAGTTAGAGGCTGAAATCACTTTTTGGCAAGCAGAAATGTGCATTATG
>JAODUE010030832.1:0-7500 GCA_027564755.1 Amblyopsis hoosieri
TGACGTAGTGCTGATGAAGAGGCTGAGACTAGAGACGGTCTCTTTTGTGACGTAGTGCTGATGAAGAGGCTGAGACTGTCTGTTTTGCTGTAATAGCTTTCTTTGGAGTTTTGTGAATGGGGCGGGGCTTGGGGAAAGGTCAATTGGATTGTACAAGTGAGCTAGAGCAAAAATATTCATATTTATGATTATCACGATAATGCACAATCACCACGATACGATTACCGTCAGTATTTTTATCGCGATTAACGATAATATCGTACATCGTCCCAAACCCTCAACTATTACTAGATGTTTTACTCACAATGTCGAAGAACACCTGGCACGCATCGATGGTGTTGAGCAGCTCACACACATGGTCCTAGAGAGAGACACAACACAGTCAGCCCTGTGCATGTGTGCGGGCATGATATCTGCTGTGTGTGTGTGTGTGTGTGTGTGTGTGTGCACCTTAAACTCCATGACGTCTACGAAGGTGAAGTAATAGAGAGCGAGATTCTTCAGGATCTCTGACTTCTCCTTCTGCAGCTGAGCCAGCTGTTGCTATAGAAACCGCACCAGGGGGCGGGGTTACTGTGACGTGTTATAGTCACAGATGCCACTATTGATCACAGCCATGTAATCCGATCTGATTTCATGTGTACTAACGCTAGGGCTGGGCGATATACCGGAATGTTTTCAAAAGAGATATAAGATGCTGATTTTGTATTGTTTTTAATGACGTTGTAGTGTGAAGCACTTTGTGTTACATTAACTTATATGAAAAGTGCTATATAAATAAAGATTGATTGATTGAAGATTAGACAATATCGTTATATTATGCGTTTATTCATGACTCTTTATTTGTTCGTCTCTCCCTCCATGCCTGCACTTGGCCTGAGGGGTGGAGTCAGGCCCACACGAGAAAGCTCACGTCAATTAATGTCGCTAAAAATGTAAAATGTCACATGTCTGTCGGGTTTCCTGTTTTTTCTCTATGCCTGAAGGATTTAGCCCACTTTATAGCAAATACCGATATATATCGTGTATCGGTATTCAACCTAAATATATCGGGATATTATTTTTGATCCATCGCCCAGCTCTAACTAATGCCTTAAGACATTTTAAAATCTTATTGCACAGAAGACATTTACATAGGATTGTTATGTGTTGTGCATGTTTGTTTGTTCCAACTAGTCAACCAACCAACCAACCAACCAGCCAACCAGCCAACCAGCCAACCACGGATGAGAAGAGAGACAGAGCAAAGCGAAAGGAAACATACTCTAAACTACTAAAAGAAGAAATAAAAAGAAAATTAACTAAAAAAATAACTTAAGAACAAAGCAAGATACAAAAAAACTTAAGATACAAAAACTTACCAAAAAGCACAAGTCCGGAATAAGCGATGTTTACGGTAGCATGCAAAAGAAAACACAAAAAACACAGAAACAAAGCATAAAACAACGCAAGAGACCATTTCTGCACAGTTATATCCACTTAACAGCGATTAGCTTGGCTAGACACACACACAGCAAACGACAGCTGCAAACAAACACAATCAGCTAAGTTAACAACAAATGCTACAAAATACACACTGCTTGAGCGTTGAGGTCAGTTAACATACACAAGACTGACATTTAAACCATGACATTTTTAATTGATCCATCCACGAGTTTCCAGTGTCCCATGATCCTTTGTGCGAATTATGGGTGATATTTACAGTTTGAAGTAAACCATGATTTCTTAATTCATTAATTTACAATCGGAAAGTTTAGAAAAACTTCAAACTAATAATGATCAACACAACCTGACATAGATAATAAAATAACATAAAAAGGGGAATGTTAACCTGCCATTTCTCTCCGCAATTGATGGTTGGGAAGTGACCTCGTGCCAGTGACCAGTGTCATGCCCAAAAATTATACATTTTTTAAATTATCCTTAATTTATAGTATTTCACCGGATCTGTGCCCTAGATTATAACGAATCCATTCATTTTCACCAGTTAAAAATGTGGGAATGTCACCATAAAATGCACTTTTTAACCGGACAGACACTTTTGGACACGACACCTGTCTGGTAGTATATTTTCGTACTTGTCAAATCGGTAGTTTACACAACTTTACCACCTACACAGTTACAACGTTGGTCAAAAAAAAAAAAAATGCGCCCATTTAGGTGTTATTGAAAGATGTTGGAGATGATCTTGTCTACCTGAAAGCAGTCAAAGCCTGACTGCACGTACGGTATCTTGCAAGGCGTGGGTACTAGCATCAGTAGCATCCGTCATACGACAGCAGGCTGCTCATGTGTTGCAGGGCCAGGACGTTTGAAAAGACAAACGCACAATATGAAAACTAATCAACCCTTCTGCTGAGGCGCTGTCTCTTCTCTGGAGGCCTCTCATAACCCAGAAGAGCTTCATCCTGCGTTGCCGTCTTATCAACAAAGTGAAACGAGCAAACAAGACGTTTCAGGAGGATTTATTAAGTTTTTAAGACAAAATCTTTTCGTTCGTTGTCATCGACCCGACTCCGGATAAGTGGGTTACGATGGAAGGATGGTCATTTAGGAGGTGATGGAAAAGGTACCATCTCTGAAAGGAACATTTCGATTTTTGTTTTAGGTTTATGGTGCACTCAAAGTTAAGCCAATTGCGTTTTTTCTGCTTTACGTACAACCAACAGCACATGTTGTCCTCGAGCTCAGTAACATTGCAAAATAGAACGAGTGAATATCTAAATGCTGCGTATCCCACTTTCTATTTCCACCGGAAGGGCCACCCACAACAATTTCTCCATCCAACGTCATCAGGAAACTCGTGGATATTAGAAATGTAGCAGTTTGCCCAAGGGAGTTTTTCAAAACAAAATATGTCACTATTGTTTGTACTGCCCTGTTTATTAAAGCTTCATTAATCTGGCAAATACTTAATCGTGGATTTTATGTAGTAGAAATTATATTTCAGAACAATACCTTTCAGAGAATAATACAGAATTGAATGAGAAATAAATGAGGCAGAACTAGTGAATAACCCTGGTCCCTTCAGCAGCAGCTCCCTCACACTCCCACAGCAGGACTCTGATCTTACGTTGTTATTACGTGTCTCCACAGCAGGGAACTTCCTCACGATGAACTTGACAGCAGACTCCAGGTTCTTATCAACCAGGTAGGAAGGCTTGGCCTTGGGATCGCCACATGCCTGAAGGAGAGGAGGGGAGAGGAGTAGAGGAGAGGAGGAGTGGAGAGGAGGAGAAAAGATTAATCAAGTGGAGTTACTCTCCAGTCGCAGGTATGATGTAAAGCTTCTACTGGTTCATCTCAACACCCCCCCCCCCCTCCCCTCCCCGTGGAACAGAGCTCAACGGGGCTCTCACTATGACCCCTGACCCCTGATGCTGTGCAGCTGGTTCTAACGCACCCCTGAAGACCACAGCTGCACCGTATGCTACTGAGGGAGGGGGGGGTTGTACAAACCAGCCTCTACTGTTGGTCATTCCACTTCACAGGGACAATCAACACCCAATCGAAGAGCGCCACCAGTGCTGCACAATCAGGTCAGTCTGCACCTGCTCTGAGAGGGCGTGGCCACGCGTGTGCGACCATGCAGGCCTCCCCCATAGAGGGCAGTGCAGCAGTGGCTGGTGGCCTGTGCGGTTCAGTGTTGATTTAAAGAGAGCAGCATGTCAGTGGTCCTCAAGCAGCCCTGTCTTGGTACACTTGTCCCAATTAGCAGCTCCGACTAGCGGCCAACACGCTGAAACAGAGCTGCAATCAGAGGTGCGCTCCAATTTGACAAACTGACACGATCGTTTGAGGCGAACGCGTTTGCTTTGAACTGGAAATGTTTCGTGTAAACGTTCCAAAATTGTTCAACTGTCAACCTTTGTCAAGCGTCCAAGCGTGTTCGCCAAGATATCGACCGCCTCGTTTGCATGTGTTCGCAAACGGTCGCTGCAAACTCCAAGCAAAAGAAAAACTGTATGTTTGCAAACGTTCACCAAACTTGAACACACCTCAGGCTATACCTTGGGTAATTAAAAATAATTTAAAAGGTTGCTGGTACTCTTGTTTTGCAGTGGTACAAAACAATCAGCGGAAATATTTGAAATATAGCTTTGTTTGGCAATTTGCACGTGATATATGCATACATTTGAGGCATATGTTTCCAATGGTGTTAATGACCGTGTCATATGCTAATAATATGCTATTCTATTCAAATTAGGTCAAATTAGGTTCAAAGGTTAAAAGAAATATAGTCCCAAGAACGTTTGTGCTCGGTGGATGTGGGTGTCGTCGAATTTCACATCAACCAATCATTTGAACGAGTACCTGTATTTCTTAATTCATAGACAACCAGGCTCTTTTTTAAGGCCATCCTCAGTGACACTGACATGCTCGGCGAGAACCACAGACAGCACTCTGGCAGTTAGCATTTCTCTGAGCCATTTGGTTAGTACAATGACAGAAAGATGGATAGAGAGAGAGAGAAGGGGGGAGAGGGGGAGACTATGTGAACAACTTTAGAAGATAGAAACAGAAACTAATTCCTGCAAATCTAGATTTCACTACAACTGCTATTGGTCCATCCTATGCCTGCCCCCAGATGGCGCTCTGTGATCATGCATCATGGGTAGTGTAGTTGTGAATGGTTGGGTGATGTAGTACATGCATGCGTTTTTTTTATTCTAGTTGGGTCTAGGCAGGATCCATGTGGAGCACCGGATGTGATGGACACACAGTCCAACCTTTAAAGTCAAGAGGCTTCTCTAACAAACCTGCATCCCTGCTGATTACAAGTTAGAGACTGGACACACATGCATGGATAAGCCACAAATGGGACTACGACATGAAGACGGCGATAAATATGTTGCCGTGAACAAAACGTGTCAAGGCAACATAATTGGATGACTGGCAGCTAATTAAGCAAAGAGTTGGAGCCTCAAACGGTCCCACAACCACAAACACAGGCTGATGTTGGAGCGACACTCAATCTGGCGTTAGCCAATACAAAATGACCCCAATACAAATACATGACTCCGCAGGACATGAACACCTTTTAGCTAACACAAAAAAGCTACAATAAAACCCTTAAACGTAACCTGAGACTTGCTAGCCAGTTTGCTTTTTAACCCAACAATGAGTCAGAACTGTGAATGAGCACAGACTGCTCTGCACGCATGACAACAGCAGACAGCATGCACGCGTGTTCTCCACCCAGCTCCACACACGCTGCTGGCAGGCCTAAAATACTGAGCCCTGGCGGGACACGACACACGGCAAACCTCCGTCCATGAAGACAGAGCTTGGCCGCCAAGCCCCAGCTTGCCTACGTCCCCAGGAGCCATGGGCACCCTGACTAAGCACACAATGGAGCCCAGTGGCCTTTCCTTAACATCAAATAGTCAAAGACAGAAGCCAGCAGGACAGCTGTTCTACTTCCAACGCTAAAGCTGCCTCCACATGATGAGCGATTTGCGCTTCGCTCATATTTTCAGCGGATCTCTTAGTTAACCCAGTATTATGTTTGTGAACACGTTGTGCCGTTATAAAATGGTCCACTGTCAGGTGGTATCCACTAACATCTGACTGTAACCATGTGAGTATGAACCCTAATCAGAGGGTAAACCAACCCCTCAACCCGGAAAAACTGAGGATTACAGGAGGATTGGTTCGTAATTTCACTGCAGCTTCTGTCGGTCACATCGGCTACTCACTGGTTGTGCTTTGAAAGGTCAGCGGTAACCAGGTGAAAGTTGAAATTATTTGACCTTTGAGCGCAGCGCAAGGTGGCAGTTTAAGGATATGCACGACGCCAAAGGTAGCGTTACCGCACAGTTGGGCGTCACCGCTCTCGCCATAGGAAAACAATGGCATGGCTAGCGCAGACCTGTCACCATGTGACCTTAATGTTTGACTAGACATTGGGACCCCTGTGTGTGTGTGTTGGGGTTAATTAGCAGTAACATTACTGCAACTGTTGGTTTCCAGCCCTAGACTAGGGCTGAAGTTGCCTGAAGCTGCGCAAGGATTAATGTTTGCCTTACAAGCCCCAAGCTGATCTACAGCAGATTCAATGTTCACTACGTTCAATACTTTCTGGGGATCACTTAAGAACAGGTAGCTTTCCTCTCCATAAGGGGGGGCTCTCCCATTAGTCGTTGAGCTAGAGCACACAGCTTGCTATCTTCGGGTGGGGTGGGGGTTGGATGGAAGGATGGACATGAAGTGTAGTGAATGGAGGGGTTGGAGATGGGGCATGGGATCAACAGGCCCGGGACTAGGCCGGGGACCAGACCCGGGACTAGGCCGGGGACCAGACCCTAGATTTGGCCCAGGACTAGGCCGGGGACCAGGCCCGGGACTAGGCCGGGAACAAGACCCGGGACTAGGCCGGGGACCAGACCCTAGATTTGGCCCAGGACTAGGCCCATGACTAGGCCAAGGATCAGGCTGGGGACCAGGCCAGATTCTTGGCTCGTGCCTCTTCACTCTAGTCTGGAACTGCAGGTACAACCAGAGCCCTTGTTAAAGGACCAATCTGTCTATTTGCCTCTAGTCTGTAATGTTCACTGCAGTCCTGAGTGTCCTGGAAGTGGAACACTCCTTTCCAGAAGCTTCTCAAGGCTTCTAAGAGTTGGTCCACCTACACTCATCTGACTGAGGCTTTGTTTGTTAGCTTTATACAGAATATAAAAAGGTGCGCCTTCCCAATATTTGCTTGTGGTGCAAAACCATAATTATAAAATGTGTTCCACTAGGAATCACCAAAAAGGCAAGTTTATATCACACACAGATTCCAAAGAAAGTAGATCAACCTCAATTTCACCAGTTTATTCTTGCCATCATGTTACATTACAACATTTCTGCCTAGCAGCCTTCATCAAGCCATGAACAATAATGCATATTATTATAACTTCATTATTGGTCTTGCTCAAGTGGATTAGGCCCTACATTTGAGAGATTGGGCCCTACGTCAGATATTTATATGATTTTAGGTCCATATCGCCCAGCCCTAGAAGAGCCCCTATGTCAAAGAGAATAGGCCTACATCTGCAGTCCTGCTGGAGAACTGCAGACGCTTCCGCTGGCTGGAATGAGCTAAAACGTGTTTTGACTGGTGGGAACAATGCAGGTAGTAGAGCTTGAAATATCAGCCCAAACCCGTCGGGGCAGTTCGGTCTTTATTTCCCACATCTTTTACCAGGCATGTCGGGTCCGGGATTAATTGAATTCATACAAATAATTTGCAGCGTGTTTTGCAACTCGTATCTCATTCAGATGTTGCAGCCCGTACCTTTCTCCCTCACTGACACGTTATTTAGAGAACCTCAATGGTGCTGGATGAGGCTTAGATCTGTTCCAAGTCGTTTTCATTAATATAGAACGCTAAAAACGTTAGAATGCCTCGTGGTCTTGCGGCTGCATCTGTGCGCTTTGTTTATCATTTCTATGACAACTAGCGTGTTATTTCCTTATCTCCTGGCTCAACATCGTAGCGAAAACAATGTTTCTCTG
>JAODUE010030832.1:10000-21469 GCA_027564755.1 Amblyopsis hoosieri
CATCACCCAATGAGCACCAGCGACCGTGGCGTTTGTAAGCAACATGGCACACACACACACACACACACACACACACACGGTCTTACTCACCCTGGGACCTCTCTTTCCTGCAGGACCAGGTAAGCCAGGCGGACCAGGGAAACCCTAGGTGGTAGAGAGACAGCGAGAGAGATGGTAGAGAGAAAGAGAGCATGTTAATAGAAACCAATAACATGCTCTCTCTCTAGCCTATGAGTGTGCGTCCTGAAAAGAAAATTAAAACGCACCGGACGGGAGCGTTTTAATCTAGAGGCGCTGTTAGGATAAGATCCGGACGGGAGGGTCGGGTTACGGTCGCCCTGACGCGCGTGACGACATAAAGCGCCGGTCGAGCCTTTGTTAATGAAGGGGGGGGGGATATATGGAGGAGGGGGTTGGGGGGCGGTCAGGAAACATATGGAGACACTGAACTGTTGCCTGTACGCTAGATGAATGGATACACACAATCAAACTTGCAGCTGGAGACGGCTTGCGTTTGTTTATGAATGGTTTGATCACTGGCCCGCTCTTCCATGTGGTTGTTGTCCCTGACGACATGTACACAAACACACAATTACGACACGCTACCTTAGGCTACGCATTTCTTAATTGTTCTAAATTGCTTTTAGACAGACTTTACCCATGTTTAAGTTTTACACATGGTTGATAACCTACAGTAGATGATGTGACTAGTGTGAGTGTTGGTGTGAGGTGGTGTCACTAGAAAAAAGAAATAAAAGTCTTGCAGGACAATCTTGCCCCAAAAGATCCAGTACGTGTCAGATGATGACAAATGTGGCGTGGTTGCAAGACACAACATGGCTGGTTTGCAACCAAACTTGAAATGCTTCATTTAGCTTCAGCCAGCAGAACTAGCCACAGTGGGCGTATTGCTGTGGAGGCTGACCTTGGCAGCGACCAGACCGCTATATCTACCATGCATGGCCTGAAACAAAGTCAATTTAGCCCAAAACAGTTTGCTCAGAAATAATGTACCATTGTGGCCTTAGATTGATCATACGTGGGAATTCATGCAATATACCTAAAACACCCATTAAAACCCTCAAAGATGAATAATGGGAAATATTATTGTGAAATTCGTGGACCTCCCCTTTGACTTACATAGAACTCTAGGTTGCTCCCCTCCTTCCTAAAATTGAATACGTAGGTGCCGTCCGATGGAACCTCTCTTTTGAAGTTATATTCTCTCTGGTTATAAGATATGATGTTAACCGACGGTGATGCACAGTTTATCCAGTCACAAGTGCCTGCCCTTTTCTAAACAGTGTCAAAGGGCGGCTCCCCACATTGCAGTGTGTCACAAACCATCTGCCTTTGGGGGCGTAAGAACACCATCATTCCTCTCCACTGGGCCTCAGGAGCCACTCAGCTAGCATGTGTATGTACCCTAAAGACACCTCATTGGTAAAGGTCCAGCTTTCATTAGATCCCTTTCTCTGCTAGAGCCTGTCCATATATGCAATGGTTTTGTTACTATGGCGATCGGCTATTGTGGCGTTCGGAGATAGAGAGACAGATGTTGTGTGAGACACACACACACACACACACACACACACACACACACACACACACACACACAACACACACACACACACACACATGGAAACTGTGACCACATATTAGCCGTCCCCATGACAACAAGACAATGACACACTCATCAAATACAAAGATAACATTCACATGCTTAATCTGCGACGGGGGGCCAATCTTTCCCAACAGAAAGCCCCCATTTCCACATCTTGTATTGTATGCACTTTGGTTTCTGCAATGCACTGCAGTAGTAGGCTGGTTACCACTCCATTGGGAAGTGTTAACAGTTGTTGCCTCCTTTATTTTGAAACTATTGGACAGCGGTGAACCAATCGGTGTTGCTACAACTGTTTTGATCGCCTCATCTAGCTCTTCCACCATTTTGAAACACACTTAACTTCAACGTCACCTCACTAACCCACCCTGATTCGACCGCTAGCAGGGTGGCTGTGTGAACGCTAATGCGACCAGGGTTTCCTGATTGTAATCTCAAGCGAAATAAATGTATCTGAGAGCAATAGTCTAGCAGAGCCAGGCTACTCCAATAGAATGAGTTCCCCAAACTCTTTGCTAGGAAGGGCCAAATCATCTTCTGGATGATGGGTAAATGTTGACACAGACTCTATGTGAATCTACATAACATTAAAGGTAAGGTATAGTCAGCTATTGCAAGCTAAACGTAAGATAATACACTTACTAACAAATATCTCCTCTCATTATGCTATACCTTACTGTTATTTGTGCGTGTTGAAAAAAATATTATACTTCTACACAGCCCTGACTCCGTAAACAGGAACATAAACAAAGTGATGCTGCTTTGATTTGAGCTCGAAGTTAGCCAGCGTTCTCAATAATAATAATAATAATAATAATAATTATAATAATATTAATAATAATAATATCCTGAGAAAACTAATTTCGACCGCTTGTACCCGTGATCTAGTTATTTCGCATAGAAGTCTAACAGCAAATGCCAGCTTGGGTTTAGATCAGGGAGGCCGTTCCTCCTAATCACTCCTCTCCAGGTGTCTCCATCATTGCCCACATGCGTTGAAGTCTCCCACCAGAACTATGGAGTCCCCTACTGCAGCCCCATACAGGACTCCATTCAGGGTCTCCAGGAAGGCTCCGAACTGCTGTTTGGTGCATATGCACTGACAACAGTCACTTTTCCCTAAACTCCAACGTAGAAGCGCTCAAACGGGGGCCTCACACCCTGGGCAACTCCAGAGTAGAATAAAGTAATCATCTAATTTTAATAAAGAAATACCTGTAATTTGATTCCTCTATTTTAGCTGTAATGTTATCAATTACTTCCCAAACCTGGCCATTAGGATGTTCATCTCTTGACTTCTGCATGGTTCATGTTTGCAAAGACGAAACCTCACAGTCACGTAACAATCCCTTACAATCTCAAAGCAATGTGTGGGCAGCCCAAGGCACACTGCACTACATACGTACGTATTCACATATACTGTAGGCATGGTAACATTGGGTGTGAATCAATTGTTCCAACCAGTGTTAACCTACTAATCATGTGTTATATAGGTTACAAAATGCATTATTACACTGGCAAACCATACACTGTCTCTTGTTTTCAATGTTGTGTAATTATTCACTGCACATTACAACCGTTATGCATTATTAAGGTAATCACAAATCCTCTATTATTTAAAATAAACTATGATCTCTTCAAAGCGCAGTGTCTCTTTACAAGAGAGGTAGATACTAAATAGCTTAGGCACTATGGTGCCTGACTATGAGTGCGTGTGGGTTAGTGCACATATAGAAAGCTTTGAAATGCCCTCTTTAGAGACCACATTACAAACACATAAAACCTACATTACTACAGCCTGCAAGACATTGCTGCATCAACCCAGTCCGGTTTACAAACACGCATCACTGCCACAGTGACTAATAATAATAATAATATTAATAATAATATTAATAATAATAATAATAATAATAATAATACATTTTATTTGAGGACGCCTTTTAAAACACTCAAGGACATCTTACATTGTAAATACACAAATATAAAGACAAAGACATGTTGCAGGAGCCTACAGAAAAGTGTCACAACAACTCATGGGGCTTCGACCCAAGACACAGTTTCACATATAATAGCCTCATTTATAATACTCTTCTGCTCGGAGACCACCTGATGCATATAACTACATGCAGGCTTTTCCTGGCTGGGAAACTAGCAGATAACAGGCTTTTTAATATATACACAAAGGTAATACTATGGAAACCCCTTAGGAGTAGAACAAGAAAAACAATACCCCCTCATAAACAACCCTCCGTACCCATCTCATCTCCTCTGCCCCCCCCAACCCCAACGAGATGCCTCAGGTCTGTGACCACGCTAAAGAACCACCAGGACCAAGCTCTGGACCTGGGGTGTCCTGGGGTGTCCTGGGGTGACCTGGGGTGTCCTGGGGTGTCCTGGGGTGTCCTGGGGTGACCTGGCGTGTCCTGGGGTGTCCTGGGGTGACCTGGGGTGTCTTACGGTGTCCTGGGGTGACCTGGGGTGACCTGGGGTGTCCTGGGGTGTCCTGGGGTGTCTTACGTTGTCCTGGCGTGTCCTGGCGTGTCCTGGGGTGACCTGGGGTGACCTGGGGTGTCCTGGGGTGTCTTACGGTGTCCTGGGGTGACCTGGGGTGTCCTGGGGTGACCTGGGGTGTCTTACGGTGTCCTGGCGTGTCCTGGCGTGTCCTGGGGTGTCCTGGGGTGTCCTGGGGTGACCATGGCCTACTCAGCTGCCACACACACCCCATCCACCCCTGACAAACGCAGTGCCGTCATTCTAACAGGCCCTCAAAGCACCTTTTCAAGCTTGCGTTCACCGGCTAACCTCGCTCCCTTCTTCCCTTTGCTTCCATTCTTAGTTTTTAACTGCGCACCTTTTCTAGTGATTATTTACCTGTTCAATATTGTTACCGTGTGTTCACCCTGGAAATAAATAGTATTTAATAAAGAGCTTTATGTATCATCATCATGATTTAACACCACTTCATACATTACTAAACGCCCCACACACACACACACACACTCACGGAAACATGGAAACTCCTGAAATCGCTGACACTGATGGAAACACGAGCCGCAAATAAAGATCTTAGGGGCAGGCCCTCTTGCTGGGTCCAGACATGTGGCGATGAGGGGAAAGTATTCTGACAGCACCTGATGTCATATACGTTTGGACGGATCACACCGTTCTCCTGCCAGACTATACGTCCCGACTTACAGATGTGATGCGAGCCTCCCCGTGCAAGAGCCCAAGGTAAGTTAACTTGTTTCAACCACCTGTTGATACATGAAAAGTATAAAATAAATAATAAATAACAGCGCTTGTGGACGCCATCTCCTCTAAATCAGATACAATACCCTGCCAACATAATTTCCTGTGTATGTACAGCAGCCAAAGCAGCTAGCAAGCACTATAACACCGCATCACGGAAGAATTAGCCAGGGTTTCACACCAGCCTTGCCTCCGTATTCACCATAAGCTTGGGGCTTTATCTCTGCCGGAAAGGGTTTCGCAGGCTCACTATCATGTGCATCAACATTGTGGTCCTGTAGATCCCTAACCTGACAAGCCAGATATCTGTGTTTGTTAGCCACATCCATCCACAACGGATGCTATATCACCTAAGTTAACCTCTGTAGTGCCAGTGTTGTTTTCAGTCGCCTTCGTCACACATAAGCCACGCCCGTAGCTAACTACAACGCTGATTGGCCACGCTAGGCTTACCGGCCTGAAACACAATGATTTCCAAGCTCTCCACACTGATTCTCAAGGCAAAGTCAAACTGAAGCTTGGCAGCAGCGCAGGGTTCTACTAGCCTCGCGAGACCACCCTGATCTCACAAGGCTAGTAGAACCCTGCGCTGATGCTGCTCACATTGTGGTTCTGTAGAGCCCCACGATATCAGGATGGTCTCGCTTCAGTCTGACTTCGCCGCGAGAATCAGTCGGTATACCTAGTGTGTTGCCACACTTGCCAATCAACGTCGTAGTACAGCTACGAGCGTGGTTTAGGTGTGATGTAAGCGACTTGAAAACAACTGGAGTCGAAAACGCCTAGCAATGAGACAATATAGCATTGATTTTATTATTAGTATTATTAGAATTTATTAAAAGAGCAAAGGCTTTTCTCAATGGAAAATATGTTTTCACTCTTATCCCGACTTTTCTACTGCAAGAGTAGATAACAGAACAGAAAGAACATTGGCGCCATTCAGGTGGAGCTCATCAATTACAATCACGTCCTCGCCAAGAACAGTCACATTCTCCATAACAGATTCATCCAATCTATTTTTTTGAAAGCGCTGCCCTCTTAAATCCGCCTCAATGGACGGCTCCCTAGATGACACCAGATATCTGGTGTGTCAGGCCAGCAGAGCCCTGCACTGCTGGCGCTCATGTTGTGGTGCTGTTACATCTACTGCAGGTATTTAGGGAGAGAGCTAGGGTACTGTGACATCGTCACGTAGAGCGACGTGGGACGGAAAAGTGTGCACGTTACACGGAAAGAACTATTTACATGGACTAGCGTAGCGGGAGAGAGAGAGACGGAAAGGAGAGATGGTTTGATCAATGTTTTTATGTGACTGGCGACTTAATAAACGTTACCATGGTTTGGATCAGAAGTCACAGTCTCGGTCTCAGAAAGTAACGCAGAGAGTCGAGGCCACATTCACGATGACAGACGGGTTGGCATAGAGACATTCTACCCTGTAACCTGCCGGTTAGTCCAAAGCGCCATCAGTAAACTTTAAATGAAGACTTCTCTCCTTGTAAAACTCTACCATTGTCGTGATCTGACTGACGTCTGGCTCCGTAAGGCACGCTCATTTGCCACAGCAAGAAGTAAATAAAAGGCGAGAGAGAGAGAGAGAGAGAGAGAGAGAGAGAGAGAGAGAGAGAGAAACTCCTGCGTCGATTGCATTAATATTTTTTTGGCGCGTTAAACATTTTTAATTAATCACAAAAGATCGCGTTAAAGCTCCCAGACCTATTTTTATTTCCAAAAATCATCTCGTGACCCCCTCCGCTGCGTCTCGTGACCCCCCGGGGTGTCCACGACTCCCCACTTTGGGAACCCCTGCTCTAGTGCACCTCCACCACACGTCGCCAGGCAACCTACCGGAAGCCCTGGATCTCCTTTGGGGCCACGGAGGGATCCGTCCTCGTAGTCGTACAGGTACTCTGGCTCCTCCTCGTAGCCGTAGTAGTCGTCGTAGTAGCCTCCAGCATCCACGCCTGTGTCCGAGTCGCCGTCGCCGTCGCTACCGTCCGGCCCGAGCCCCTCCGGGCCTGGGTCCGGATCCCCCCGGTACAGAGTGCGGCCGCCGGGCCTGAACAGTCGGGTCTGGGGGTGGTCGGCGGTACGTCGGGGGGGCGAGGACGTCAGCAGAAGAGAGGGATGGGCGCTTGGATCCGCTCCGGCTGCTCGGTCGCCCGGGGTGATGATGGAGGCCTGGAAACATCCGCCCTCAGGGACGCTGCCCTCCCCCTCGGGCGCTGGGGCGGCGGCGGTCGCTGTGGTGATGGTAGTCCTTAGCGGAAGGCCCAGAGACTCCTCCGGGGCAGCTGGCGTTGAGGTACCACGGCGGAGGGAGGAAGAGGATGAGGAGGAGGAGGAGGCGGCGACAGGATCCAGGAGCGACACGTAGTCGTCGGGGCGCACTGACGGGGTCAGACGGGGGGTTGTCGTGGCATTAGAGGCCCTAGGAACCAATGGCTGCGGAGCGGGGTGGTCGGGAGGGTCGCCCGACGATCGGAAGGTATCGGCGGGCCGGCACTGCTCCTTCAGGTGGCGGCAGTAGTGGGCGGCGGCCCGGGCCTCGGGGTACACGCCCAGCTGGCACACGCGGCCCAGGAAGGGGGCCGCCTGCGGTCCTGCCCGGCCCAGGGTGAACAACAGGCCCCCCTCCCTCCGGCCGCCGCCCAGCAGTGTCGGCTCGCGGAGGGGAGCGGTGCCGCAACCGGCGTAGAGCTCCACGGAGCGCGGCCGCACTGCCAGGGCGAAGGAGCGCGGCCGCCCGTCGTTGCCGCCGTCGACGCCGTAGTTACGCCACTCGTAGGGGAAGTAGACGGGCGCCACGCCCTCGCCGGTGTAGACCGCCAGTCGCCGCGGCAACAGCTGCACGCCGAGCCGCAGCTGCCCCCGCCGGCCGGTGTCTCGCACGCTGAAAAGGAAGGCGTTGTTGTCGTCGTCGGCCCACCGGGAGCTCACGCTCGCCACCACGGAGAACTCCTCGCCAAGCCCCGCCGGGAAGAGGTCGTCTGCGGGGGCCTCATAGAGGACGTTGGGGTCGAGCCTGACCCCGACTTCCCCTCCTCCCCCTCCGGGCCGGGTGAGGGGGGGCGGGTGGGCGTAGGGAGGAGCGGATGGAGTGGTGGAAGTGGAGGAAGAAGAGGAGGGCGAGCTGGTCCTCTCGTGGCCTGCAAGGCCCAGGCGATGGAGGATGTCTACCCCTGTGGGAACAGGAGACCAGTCACTGTGGATGTAGCTTTATATAGGCTACAGGTTCAACGCTTGCTAACTTCAAGCTAAAACTGCTCCACACATTGAAGCGCACTGTGAAGGAAAGCATAGTGCTGCGGCTTTGTTGATGTGAGCGGTGTTCGCCACTTTGTTTAAGCTCCTATTTATGGAGCCAGGGCTGCGTAGAAGTACCAGATTATTTTTTCAACACGCACAGAGAACGGTAAAATAGCGAAATGTGAGGAGATAGTTGGTGAATTTCACAAAAAGTGTATTATCTTACAATAAGCTTGCAATAGCCGACTATACCTTTACAGTTTTTCTCGATTGCTTAGACAATTCCAGGAACAATTCTCAACTCTTCACACACAATTTATAACAACTCTATATCTTTATAACAACAGCTTGGTGTGTTGTCTGGCAAAGTTAAAATCAGACTCAGATGTTATAGGTTTGGACCGTTGTGTGTGAGTTGTTAAAAAGTGTGCGCTAAGATTTGAGAAATAGTGAATGGTTCCAGGAATTGTGTCAAAGCAATCGAGAAAAACTGTAATATGCAAGTTAATATGCAAGCTACTCAAGGTGGGACTGTGGTGCCTATATGGTACGTAACATAAAAAGAGCAAGAACTAGATATAAGCATGATGAAGATGATGATCAGCGCTATATAAACACAATGCATCATCATCATCATCATTCAAAAGCAATAGGCAACAGAAAGAGAAATAGAGAAATACAGAGAGTAGGATTCGGGCATGGACGGGGAAAAAAATTAAGGGTTTTGCAAGATATATTTCCAGCTACTATCTATCTGCCTTTGTTTGTTTCTATCTACCTACGTATCTATCTACCTATCTACATACGTACGTACTTATGTATCTATCTATATATCTAGCTACCTACCCACCTACCTACCTATCTGCGAAGATATTGCTGGGAGATGTCCTTGACATTCTTTGCCCGCGGTAGTTTCTCATACGCAAAGGCAGGCTAGCTTCCACAACTCTCCCCAACATTCCTCCTCCTCATCTAGGTTATGATGGAAGGACACCACAAAGGTGAAAGGTCAAAGGACACCGTACAGCCAACCATTGCACGTCTTACCTCGACGTGAACCTGAGTGGAACAGTAATAAATAACGCGCCTCATGGAATTGTCCACGATGACACATGGGGCTGAAATGTGAAGCAACGGAAAAACGTTGTCGCAATTTCATGCTCAATTAATGGTTGTGTTAATACATATTTCTGGCAGTGGCCCAATGACATGCCAGTCATGCACAGAAAATAAAGCGTATACAGATTGTCACCTAATCCAACTGCGGACTTGATACAGCATGGGGAGTTATCTTTAGCTTCGTCTGACAATGTTCATTCTTGTTAGGTGAAGGCAAGTTCTTTCAAGAAGTTCATGTATTGAAGGATGTGTGGATTTGCCCTTGATCTCTTGCCAGCATGGTAAAAAAAAACTAAACAATATATACTGCAAAACTGATCTTTTAGCTTCTGCCCTTCACATAATATTGTCTAGTGGACTTACTGTTTTTCATTTAAATATCTACCAATTGTAAGTCACCAAATATCTCCTCTCAAAAAGATTATCTGATACACAGCCATGACACAGTCAACTGGAACATAATCAAAGTGGCAAACACTGTTCATAACAACAATGCCTCTTAGCTTCGCAATGCATTTCAATGTGTGGGGCAGAACTTCTGAGGGTGTTTGTTTTGATTTGGGCTGGAAGGTAGCAAGCCTACGAATAGAGTTCAACCTAGTAAGATTTAACGCAAGGTTATCAGGGAATGTCAGGGTTGACAAACTCTGCCTGCCTACATTGGTGTTAAACGGCACTACGACTGTGATGATGTTGGTTTGTTGAGTCGGTGTTAACTTCGTTTGAGTTTGTGAGCGTTCACATAAAAATGTAAAGGCACATGCTCCGCACGTCCCCCCCATGTGTTCGCATATTGAAACTATGCATTTGTATTATTATAAGGCAATAGCTATTTATTGCAGTTACCTGAGATCGCACGAAAAGCATATTTGATCTTTAGAGCGCTTAATGTCCGGCGAACACAACAAATACGGACAGCCTTTCTTGCGTGCATGATAGACCTACGGCACCTTACCCTGATGGCCCGATTCTTCATTATCGCTGGGTGGACATGGAATTCAAATAAACTATAGGCTTTATGGTAGGGCCTTTAATTTTGCCAAATGTTAATAGCTAAATTAGATTTGATTTAAGACAATAATATAGGCCTAGGTCTTTATGAATGTCATTTTTATATTGTGTAACTGCGTGTGTCATAAAACAGTGTGCATGCTCCTATCCTATAGCCTCTATTCTACTGATAATAACGGCTTTATGTGTATTTTGCTGCTGCTTTCCTGCTATGTTGTCTAAAATAAACTATCAATTTGCGGTATAGGCCTAATCGTTCGACAAACAGCGCACAACTTGTCAGAACACCAGGCGTTTACTTATATGATATGATATTGTGAGCAGAGGTGCTGTGCTTATAGGGTAACATCGAGGTAACCACGGAGATAAACTGCTCGGAGCAGTTTAAAGATGCAGCGTACATTGCCATGACAGCATACCTTGCACAAAACCTCTCCACCTTCCGTAGTATGGGTTACTCGGCAAGTTACACCCGACATCACAAAGTTTCTCCAGAAGTTACCTGGATAAGCCAGTTACCTTCCTTCGTAGTACAGGCCTCTGAGAATGACCGGCCATCCCTGCCTGTAAACAACAAGTCAACTTGAGCATGTAACTTGGGGGTTTCCGACAACAAGTCAACTTGAGCATGTAACTTGGGGGTTTCCGACAACAAGTCAACTTGAGCATGTAACTTGGGGGTTTCTGACAACAAGTCAACTTGAGCATGTAACTTGGGGGTTTCTGACAACAAGTCAACTTGAACATGTAACTTGGGGGTTTCTGACAACAAGTCAACTTGAGCATGTAACTTGGGGGTTTCCGACAACAAGTCAACTTGAGCATGTAACTTGTGTGTTCCGACAACAAGTCGCCGTGCTGCCAAAACATGCTAAGCACGATTCATCTCAGAGCCTTCCCTTCCTGTCCCCCTTCATTTCTCCATATGTCAGTTCATGTGACGAGAGAGGAGGCTGCAGGAGCCAAGACGTGTTCAGTAGGAAAATGTCCAAAAGGTGAGGGGAACAGGCGGAGGAAAGCTTCTCTCCCTCTGCCTGCCTTCGGGGGCCTAGCGGGCAGGAGCTAACACGTTAAGAGGGATGTCTGAAAGAGTGGGGGGTGGGGGGCAGGGGGGTGCAGCTGCTGTCCTGCTCTGGCAGACACACATTTACATTTACGGCATTTGGCAGACGCTTTTATCCAAAGCGACTTACATTTAGTACATTTGTCAGTAGTTG
>JAODUE010030843.1:0-10413 GCA_027564755.1 Amblyopsis hoosieri
CATAGCATTGTCATTTGTTTTTGTTTTGTGTGTGGGTGGGGGTTGGGTGCTTTTAAACCCCACAGTTTTAACTTGTTTTTTTGCCCCCCAATTTTTTTCGTGTTCCCCCCCCCCCCCCCCTCCCTTTATCCTTCAACCCGTTTTTAGAGAACGTGTAGTTTCGGAGGATTCGACCTGTCTAACCGCTCCCTCCACGTGGTCAATGCGGGCTCTGAGGCCAATGTAAGTTAACATCCCAGCAATCCCCCCTGTTGAGTGTCTCCCTCGTTTCCGTATCTCTCATCCCTCCATCCTCCCTCCTTCTGCCCCCGCCAGTGTAAAGAGCAGGAGGCCATATACAGGGAAGTAGCGAAGTCGCCAGCGACGTCGCGCATCTCACTGGGCAAGAAGGTCAAGTCTGTGAAGGAGACCATGAGGAAACGCATGTCCAAGAAGTATAGCAGCTCCCTGTCCGAGCAGGTTAGTTAGTTATTTGGCAAAGTAGTCTAGTTGCTGGTGGGGGAGGGCTGAGGGGTTGGCTCCCACATGAAAGCTTTTGGGTTGCATCTCCAACCCCTTCCTACTACTTAATGCATGTACTGTCGATGTACTCACTAACACTTTCAATTAAAAGCGTTTCTTACAATGACCTCATTGTTTTTATGTAGATGCATGTAGATGCAAGATGTTCTACATTAATGTGGCTTTTAAGGGCTTCAGAAGGAGAGCCGTGGCTGAATGAAGGAATACACACACATAATAGTCCTTACGCTCAGGACGGTGAACCAGGTCCAACCAGGTCCAGCTGCAGAGGAATAAAAGCCCCATCTTTACCACAAACATTTACAAGGACGTTTCTCTCTGTACACCAGAGCTTGTCCACAGACACGGCCATTCAGCTCATGAGTGGGTGGGTGTGTTTGTGTTGGTAACAGTATAAACACACAGCATGTAAAAGAAGCTTCTAATTCTCAGCTGTGCTCTCCTTTGGTCTGGTGTGCAGGGTGGAGTGTGTGTGTGTGTGTGTGTGCGCGCGCGGTGTGAGCTCATAGAGTGATGAAACAATCCCCAAGGCTAGTTCTCAAGAAATAGGCCAGTTAAAGTGTGTGTGTGTGCGTGTTATATGTTCAGCAGTACTGTATATTGTAATTGGGTCCCTCTGTATATGGGTGTGATCTCTTTGGCAGCCCTGCTAACAGTGACCATAAGGTGTCGCTTTTGCCCTGACGCATGTGTCGTCCAAATGACTTGCAAACCAGCTGGCCTCTAACTGTGACCCACATATCAAGGCCTGAGTCACAGGAGTCTTTCTTGCTTGGCAAACAATGACTGTCACAAGCAATGTTATGAGGAGGCGACACAGAATTATCTTAATGACAACATTGCCACCTAGTGGCAAACTGTATTGGTGCTCCATAAATACAGCTGCAGGGTGTGTCAAAATGATGGACCCAATATGAAAGCGGTACATTTCATGACGGCAGTATGTTATAATTACAAAAGAAGTTACAAATGGTCTAATGAGTTCTGAAGTTTTATAAAGTAAAAGTTTCAGTTTGTGGTTGTAAAGGTGATTTCAAATCGGGTCCATCATTTTGAAACGCCCTTTATTGCTGTTCATTGCTTTAGTGAGTGGTTGAGTGGTTATTACTATGGGCATCATACCTGCCTTGTCTATCGGTCCTTGTCCTTTTATCTCTATCCCTCTAATATCTCTTCTTCTGCTTGCTCTCTTTCTCTATGAAATACCCCCTCCACCCCAATCCTTCTGGCTTATAGTCAAGTCCGGATGGAATTCCTGGCTGTCCCCAGTCCCCGCAGCCAGACACAGACTCCCTGGAGAAGCCCAAGCTGAAGGCAGGTGGCTCGGTGGAGAGTCTGAGGAGTTCTCTAAGTGGACAGAGTTCAATGAGTGAGTGCCACAGCGTTGGTTCTACACATTCATCACGCGGGTATTGCCCATTAGAATCACCGCAGTGCACATTTCCGAGCACTAGGTGGCACCCTCGTGTCATTCTCCTTCATGTTCATTTGAACAAGTTCTCAGAAGATATGACCTAACACCCCTCGCTCTGTAGATATGGCCTACCTCTTGGCACCAAACGTATGCTAAATGTGAAACTGTCACCAAGAGTCATTTGAGAGCATTTGCCTTATCTCATTCTCACATCCTGTTTCTTTAGCCTCTTTACGTGCTCGAGCTGACAGGAGCCATAGAGCATTCAATAGGTTCCCATGCACAAATAATGTTTTTGGCAGATCTGTCGCTCATGTGACAGGATGCGATGTTCATTAACTGATAAGTGAACCTCTCACAGTGCACATCCGCTGAACACTTTGTGTCAGTGTAATGAAAGTATAATGTGTAGCCTAGACACATCTGATTTGATGTCGTCTTATTCCGGCGTCTGACGCGTCTGTCTGTCTGTGTGTCTGTCCAGGCGGGCAGACGGTGAGCACCACAGACTCGTCTGCCAGCAACAGGGAGAGCGTGAAGTCCGAGGACGGCGATGACGAGGAGCCCCCGTACCGCGGGCCGTTCTGCGGCCGTGCCCGGGTCCACACGGACTTCACCCCCAGCCCCTACGACAGCGACTCCCTCAAGCTGAAGGTGCCATATGTGGCCTTCATGTTAGCGTTCACCGCTAGCCGTCACGTTAGCCTTTTATTTTAGCCACCATGTTAGCCTTCATGTATCAACGTCATGTACAAGATATGGCTCTGCTAGCTCAGAGAGCATCTTTGCTAGTTTTAACACTAGCAAAGAAGCATGTGTAAAACTAGCTTCTTTGTATTTTTTCAGAACCACAGGCTCACAGGTGGCCACTGAGCCTTTATGGGGCTTTATAGCTTTTTTTTTCTTTCCTCAGCTTTTAGAAAAGGGTTACTGTTAAATTCCACTGCTGGAAAGAGATACTGTAAATTTCTAATATATATGATATGCTCATTTTTGAGTCATAAGACTGCCTTCATGTAGTGCTGACTTGCATCTGTTGTTGTTTTTGTTGCTCCAGCGGGGCGACGTGATTGACATCATAAGCAAACCCCCCATGGGAACATGGATGGGTCTTCTCAACAACAAGGTGGGCACCTTCAAGTTCATCTACGTGGACGTGCTGAGTGACGAGGAGGAAAAGCCCAAGAGGCCCGTCAGGAGGCGGAGGAAGGGCAGACCGCCCAAGCCCACCTCTGTGGAGGAGCTGCTGGAACGCATTAACCTCAAGGTGGGTGACCTCCCGGCTAGGCCAACGAGGATTAGTCATTATAAACAAGTCTTAAACAAGTCTTTTTAAGCCCACATTTCTAACAGGGGTAGTGAGAAAGTAGGATAGTCCCTTAAACCCTTATTTAGGCAACTCTCCAAAAAGCAAATACAGTGTATATTTAGTTAATAATGTCATAATTAGTTTGCACACGTTGGCTGAAAGCACAAAGGCTGGAATGTCTGATGTTGCTATGGTGCAAACAACACATGTACACACGGCTGACTCAAAGCATGTATCTGTGTCCTTTTAATCAAAACGGAGCACACTTCTCCACCTTGGGGGGGGGGGTGTACTCTTTCTAGTCCCAAGATTAAAAAGCCACAGAGGTTAGAAACCTCTCAGACAGACACATGCTGCAGCATTAAAGAGGGCTAGGTATTAATGTTCCCCTGAGACGTTATAATAATAAGCCCAGGAGCTTCTGTGGAGTGGACCTTGCACGTCCGTGAAAGCATTTGATGTAACCACAGCTCACCGCCAGGGTCAGTGAGTGGGTGCTCCAGACTAAACTGTCCCCTAGAATGTTCCCTTGTGCTGTTAGCGGCTGTTGAGACAATATTCGCTGCGTTAGCATGGTTGCGTTTGTTTTATTTCTCTCACCTAGCATTGTCCAGCAGTGACGCTTGTAATGTCATTTGAATGTAATGGTAGAGAACATTTACTCCCCCCACCCCCCCACTCCCAGAAAGGCTCAGGTATTTCAAATACCATAACTACAGCAAGGCCCTCTGTCAGCACAACAGCTAGAATGTGGTGGTGAATGTATTCCACTTTCCATGCATTTGGGGAATATACTGTAGATGTGTGTATATTGTTATGTGGCATGTCAGGTTTGTGTTTTGGTGGGCTAACACTAGCGGTTAATAAAACGGGCTTCTGCACTACAAAGTAAAAATAACAAGGAAGATATTCCTAAACAATTGCCATATTTATAGGACTAATAACATGGTCGCATCTGCAATTATGGCCACATTTGTGTCTATTTCGGTTTTATCATTTCACCATGGGATTGTGTGCCAAACCACGTTTGGGTTTATCGAATTAGCCAACAGACAAAAGACGTGTGGGAGAGGCGGGCTGCATTTGTTAGTTGGTGGTCCTTTTGTATAGTCCTTTGGTCTCCTGAATGGAAATAGAACAGAGAACACAGCCCCCCCTCCCTCTCTGCCAGTGTAATTAATGGGCACGCTGGTGACACACAGTCTGTGTAGTCCTCCTCCAGCAATGCGTGGGTGACACAAACGGAGAGCCCACCAATATCCACTGTGGCTATTTAGCGTAGTGGAGACCAGCTATAGTAGGCTTGGATGGTGAAGAATCCCTGTGAACAAAACTCAAGGGTGTAGCTAGATAATGTGAAGCAGTGTCTGTGTATATTGTTGTTTGTTTCAAAGTGCAGCCTCCCCTTCGACGGTTGCGCTGTGTGCTGAAGTTAAACGTGGCTCGCGTGTCTTTGAGTAAATGTTCTGTCTCTGCTGTAAGCCTTCTTTCCCTCCAATTAACGTCGCTTCACTTCACACCTCCTTGTTTTGTCTGTCTGCTGTGAAATAAACTGCAGATTAACAGAATAATACCGTTTAATGGCGTCCTCACTGTAGGATCTAGACGAGCACTTTCTTAGGGCGGTATTTGTCATGGCAGCTTGCATAATACTATCTGCGTTGTTAAAAGATGAACATGTAGTAATTGTAAAGATATGAACACACGTTAAAGTGTGTTCGTTGTCAGTGTGCCTCTGTGTTCACCCTCTAAACACCGTCTCCTATTACACAACTAACAACGTAGTTGGTACAGTGCATCATCCCGTGGTGCCGTGAGCGTACAGGTGCTCATGTTGCAGCAGTGCTGTCCACTGTGAGCTGCCAGTAACCCACGGCTGTTGTCTTCCGCGGGGCTCAGGAGCACATGCCCACCTTCCTGTTCAACGGCTACGAGGACCTGGACACGTTCAAGCTGCTGGAGGAGGAGGACCTGGACGAGCTGAACATCAGGGACCCGCAGCACCGAGCCGTGCTGCTCACGGCCGTGGAGCTGCTGCAGGAATACGACAGTAAGCTCAGCAGGCTGTAAATATGAGGAGACGTAAAGCGTAGTTTAGGTTAGCTGTGTTAGCGCTGTGCTTTGTAGTTGTGTTCCTAGCTCACAGTACACCTTCACTGTCTGGACTACTTTGATTCATTATGATTATAGTATAAGATAGCATGTAGTATTTGTGTATTGTGTTGAAGGTATAGTCAGCCATTGTAAGCTTGTACAGGTTTTGTCAAATTCAGCGAATTCTGCTAGCTGCCCGTCCTATGCCGGGCTCTACACTGGCTCCCCCCCCCCCCAAGGAGCACAGTCGAAAGGGCGAGCATATAATAATAGCATGAAATTATTCAACTTTAGTATTTTTTTTCATTGTATGTTGATCTCTATTGTATGATGTCTGAATTATGCACTCACCCTGTTGGAAGTGGAACCACGTTTGGTACAGAGTGCGCGCCGCACGATTGTCATTGTGCATGGGGATTTCATAACAATGCGCAACTGAGCATATTTGAGCTGCGAACATAGTGGCTAGAAGTCACTCGCACAAAGTGCGCATAAATATTTTTTCATGTTCGCACACAAACATTTTTTGTCGCATTTGCGAGTGAAATCTCGAAAATACTGTGAGTAAATAGAAGGTACTTGTAGTACCTCCAAATACCCATAGGGGTGCTATAACCCCGTTTGAGAAGCTCTTGTTAGTGAGTCCATGGCAGCCAATGTAAATGTACTTCTCTGTCCCCAGGCAGCAGTGACGCTGAGCGTGGACTCTCAGGCTCCCAGGAGAAGCTTCTGTCTGAGGGGCATGGCCTGGTGGGAGACTCCCCGCGCGACTCTGGCTGCTATGAGAGCAATGAGAATCTGGAGAACGGTAATGAAAGCTTAGCCCAAACCTAGCGTTAGCCCGGTCCCATCAGGTTCTCCCTGGGATTAGCCTAGCCTAGCCTGGCCTAGCCTAGCCTGGAGTAGCGCTATAGTGACTTCAAATCCACCTTTTCCTCTCCGGGCTTTCACCTGCTCCACCTCTTGCCATGCTTCAGCATCCTTAACACCCCCACCCATCCCGCCTTTTTCTGGATGCGTGTTCACCAATCAAAAACACCCCGTCCTGTCTGCCAGGTCTACATAGCCCCACCCCCTTCACTGACCACTCAGCGTTTTTGTTAAGCTTTCTTGTGCTAATGATACTCTTCATCACCACAGACTCTCAATGCTTTTCTGTCCTTTTTTTCGTTTCCACCTCTCCACCACTTCCTCTGCTCAACCCGTAGGCGTTCAGCAGTGCCCAACTCCAGCCGTGGGAGGCCCCGGCCCCAAACCTCTAAGCTTAGTCTGCCCCACAACACTGGGACCCCACGTACAGAGGGGACCTTCCCCCCCATGTACAGAGCTGTTCTGGTCAGAACAAGCTCACTGACCAATCACAGACTCAGACTTCCAGGTCCTCCAGCGGGATACGAGGAGGACTTTGATGCCGTGATAGAGTTTTTCTGTTAGCCAGTGTTTTGGGGCGCAATTAATGATGAACATTTGCTTTGTTGCCGTTGCTCACCAAGGTGCATAGGCAATAAGCTTGCTGTAGTCGAGTCCAGATTCAAGCTGCCATTGCACTCATTTTGTCTCTACACTATTTTACATTGCTTGTGTTTTACCTTTGTAGTGACCATGTTGCACAAATAATCATATGTGCCTGCAAAAATTGTGGATGCAAATATTTTTTAATTGACGTGTGCAGATTGTAAGACAAGCAGACCATATCTTCTTTGATTATGGAAGGTCTTTTTTGTGAGATGTTTTTAATTATTTTTTTAGAGCGTTCAGACAAAAAAAAAAGTGAAAGGCTGTGCTTTATTTCGCCCAATTTCTTTCTTTCTTGCTCCTTAATAGCTCCATAACTCATAATTCATTGCTATGTCATATCTTTACTGCTTTTTCTATCCATTGGGTTACAGAGTGTAACTTTGTTCCCATTTATTTGTGTATGTGTGTCTAACAGTTCAAACAGTAAAATGTGCAATCTGCCAGATTAGAGATTTAAGTTGTGGAATAAAAACCACTTCTATGACAGAAGCATTCCAGTCCTGCTTGCTTGATTTCATGTCTCTTTTCTTGTTGTATGTCTTGTTTTTTTCTTCCCATCGCACTAAACACCACTTGCTAGCCGCAAAACATTCAATATTCTGCCTTTTCTTGAATAGTCAGGGCTCTACAGCAACATACATTATAGGTTGGACGATTTACTTGTATTATGTCACGCTTGCTATAGTAAACAATGCTATAGAAAACATGGTAATGAGATACATGAAATGCAAGATTAATGGGGCAATGTATGCCTATTTGAAAGATTATGCATATAAACGTGTATTTTCTATAAAGAAACTACTGTAGAGCCATGAATGCACTCATTGTAATCTTTGCGTCTAAATACTTACTTGAAAATTGAATATCTTCATGACCATTAGTAGTAGTTTGTTTACGTATTTATCATTTCCATTTGATTATACTGTCTATATAACATATTGGCAACCATTAGTCATAAGTGATGTATTCAAACACTAAACACTAACTGGTCAGTAAGTGCTTATCAAATACAAAATGGATATGCATAACCACATAAATATGCAAATATTTAAATTCACTCTGACAAGGTAGGCAAACATTTAGACAAGTAAAGCATTACATACAAAAATAACTGCTTATGTGCATTTAGCGGGATTTTGAGGTCCTGTGTCAAAACATTCATATTTCAATATCAAGTGTTGATGACAAAGGATGGCTTTCATGTAAATGAACTGTGAGAATGTTTGAGCTTTCTTTATTCAATCTAAAACCGGAATACTGATTAGACGAAAAGATGATAATTGCAGTTAACTAAATACTAAACTGCTACAATCCTTCAAACTAAACATAATCTAGGATTCAAAAAGCTTTACAAGTGAAGATAATTTCTAACATGGCCATCTATCAGCCTTGTTTATCATTACACGCTATTCAAACGTTTTGGCTTGCCATAATATGTGGTGCATCATCCTTTCCATCCATCCATTTTGCTCTGGAGATACATGGTAAGTTTTGTTTCCAAACAGCCTGTACTGTATATTTGGTTAAGATCCCTGGCTATAACAAATAACTCAAAGAGCTAGTACCCCTCGCATGCCTCTTCCCCTACAGCTGCTCACACTTACTTCAGCAATTCTGTTTGAACATAATTATGATTACGGAGGCTATAACACAATCAAGAATTCACCATTCATTACTCTATGTAGTGCAAGACCCATCACTATCAGATTAATTGATGCTTCAGTGGTCAATTCTCTCCTGAAGTTAAGCGAGGGTAAATATTTCTTCTTTTTCAGGAAAGAGCAGGAAAGCTTACCGGTCCAATCGTTCTTCAGCAGGCCAGTCGCCAGACTACCCCACCCTGCCCATGACTGTGTCTACAGAGGCCCTGCAGCAAGGCAGCAAGAACCAGCGCACGAAGAAAAGCTTCTTCCTCAAGCCCACCCTGAAGGGCTTCAGCCTTCTGGGGCTGCGGAAGGCTCAGCGTCGCTCCCCCATCCACAGCAGCCGCAGCTGTGAGGATCTGGATGGGCCATCGCAGCCCGCCGGACCCTGGAAACGCTCTCATTCGCTGGGAGACCTGCACTGGGACCAGAGCCGCGAGCACAAGAATGACCAGAGCCTGCAGCGGAAGCCGCCCAACAGGGGGCTGAAATGGGTCAGCCCCGCCAGGCCTCCCGTCGGGGACCGAGGCTCTCCGACTGGGACCAGGCCGCCGGCGGTGAGCCCCAAGGGGATCGCCGGCCGACCCCCTGTGCCCTCACAGCTCCCCCTCTGGCCCCCGTGCCCCCCTAACCCGTCCCCGGGCCCTTCAGAGCCCCCGTCCAGTCCCGCTCCGAGCCCCGGAGTTAGTGCGGACAGGATCGTCCGGACGCACTCCAAAAAACCCCCGGTCCCCCCGCCAGTGCCCACCAAGAAGTCCAGGGAGAGGCTGGCCAACGGGCTACGTCACCCGCCCGCCTCCCTCCCCTCTAGCCCCTCCCCCACGGCCTCTCCCACCCACTCGCTCACCCGCTCACGGCCAGCCAGCCCCGTGATACGCAGCAGCCCCAGGGCCCCAGCTCTGCCTGCCAAGGCCCCTAGTACCCCCACCAGCCCCTGTGCCACACCGTCACCCACGTCCTCGGGGGGCACCCCGCCCCCACCATGGCTGTCGGACCGGGGGGTCAAGGTGGCAGTCACTAGGAAGTCGTCCCATTCCAAGATGAGCCCTGATCTGCTCACCCTCCTGGAACAGAGGCTGGAGGCAGAGGACATCGACCTCACCGAGGAGCCCTATTCTGATAAGGTTGGTCAGTGCTCTGGCAAGCTATACGTGCTATTGCTACTAAGTGCATGCGCTGCGGTAAATGTTCCCTTCTTTTTCAACCGTAGCATCCACAAAAATGAACAGAACCTAAGATCCAGGTTAAAAGTGAAATATACGGAAACTATTGAGTCACTATTGAGTCACTAACTATGAGGGTTCGATGTTTGTCCACAGTTGCTTAACTATCCTGCATCTGACAACAGAAGCTCTTGATGATACAAGGAGAGGGCTGACCTCATAAACAACTGAATAAGACCACATCCTAGCCGACTCACAACAAATCACAGCCACTGGTCCGATTTCCATAGTAGAAGCCACACTGATGCTCCAAAGATACTTTAGAAACCCCCAACGGTCTAATTTGTCTGGCGTCTGTTCTTTTGGTTGTGCATAATGCCATGCCTAACTGGACACTACTGTAACTTTGGGGGGAAAAAGTATTTAGTTCCATCGTCGTCAGTGGCTTGTTTTTGGAAAGCTATTTGGCTCTGGAGTAGAGTGAAAGTGTGTGGGTTTGTCCATGTACGTGCCTGTTGCTCATATCATCGGTGTGTGTTTTGGATAATTAACAAAAGTGCCTTTAAAGAGTTGATCTTGTGGCTTTGAGCACTACTGTGAAGCGGTTAAAGATTTTATGGTCTGGATCTCTGAGGGCAGACAGGGTTGTAAAGCACTCCTGGCCAGAGCCCCCAGACTAGGCCCCTTTATAGTGGTGGGGGGGGGGGGGGGGGGGGGGGGGGGGGGGGGGGGGGGGGGCCGGGGGGGGGG